>CAUYRH010119469.1:0-64170 GCA_963574655.1 Perodicticus potto
GGTCGGTGTTGGGTTTTTTCCTGGTGGTAGAGACGGGGTCTTTTCTCTGGCTCACTCTTGCTGGTCTCGAACCGTGAGCACTGGAAATCCACCCGCCTCGGCCTCCCACAGCGCTGGGATTACAGACGTGCGCCACCACGCCTGGCCCACTTCCCTTTCTTGTATCCTAAGCATAAAATTTGAATCATTTGCAGTGACTACAATAAGATTTCTTTTGAGACAGAGTCTCACTCTGGGTAGAGTGCCCTAGTGTCATCATAGCTCACAGCAACCTCAGACTCTTGAACTTGGGCAATCCTCTTGTCTCAGCCTCCCAAGTAGCTGGGACCACAGCCACCTACCATAACATCTAGCTAATATTTTTTTATGTTTGGTATAGACCTGGTCTTGCTCTTGCTCAGGCTGGTCTTGAACTCCTGAGCGTAGGTGATCCACCCACGCCGGCCTCCCAGAATGCTAGGATTACAGGTATGAACCCCACACCCGGCCCTAAAATAAGATTTTTAAAGTAGTCTTAAGGATATATTTTTTAAATCTGTGCTGATAATTGTTCCTCATAAGAATTTTTAAAAAGGAAGATAGTATTTTAGAAAGTTTTCACTAGTTGTTACTATTATCTTTTACTATCCCTCTCAAAAAGAAAATCCTGATATCTATTAGAAGTATTTGAATATTTACTTTTTAACTCAATGCCCTAAGCTAATATTTAAGGTACACGTTGCAAATAGAATTTTGCTAATAAGAATAAGCTGTGTTATTCCAAGTTCTGATTCTCATCCCCCTTCCTCCGAAATGCTAAACAGAGATAATGAAGGAAATGGGGAAAGGGAATTTTATATACGACAAGTGTCTGTAAGCATAATGCTTTATAAGCATCAAATCTGTCTACTTAATTGGCACATCCAGCATAAGGTAATAGCATGTGGTGTCTAAGAGCACAGACAGCCTGGGCCAAACTTCGGCACTGCCTCTTACCTCTCCAAAGTGAGCAGATCACTTAATTCTCTGAACCATACTATAAAATGGGGATAATACCCATCCCTTCTTTTTTCTTTTTCTTTTTTTTGAGGATTCTTGAATTATAGTAAAGGACTCAGAACATACCTGACACATAATTACTCTTAAATAGCTCGTACTGTGCCCTCATAGCACAAACCAATGTTTTCAGAGATGAAATTACTAATTTTCAGTACAGACCAAGGAATGAAAAATTGAAGTTCTAGGTTATAGAAACACATTACCAGTTTCAATTTCTGGATCAATGTCAAAGGTGTCATTTCCAGGACAGATGTTTCCTCGCCTGTAGAAGTGCTGGCAGATGGCCATAGCGGACTGCTCCGTGCCCTTGTTCTCATACGCGTGATTCCCCACCGAGATGTTGCGGAGCTGCAAGTACTTCAGCCACGAGGAGAAACAGAAGATGGGACACCAGCGAGGGTAGGAGTGAAGCTACAGTGTCCCTCCCTCCTCACCTTTGAACCTGTCAGGTCCCCACTTCCCCCCAAGGTAGAGACATTCCCAGTGACCTGCCGTTGGGCAGGAGGAAGGAGAGGGCAGGGAGTGCTCATTAATCAGAGCTCTGAGTTCAAGTTCATTTCTGTCACACACGTGCTGAGCTTCTAGTTCCTTATCTGAAAAAAATTAAAGCCTGAAGCCACATAATCTTTGAGATTCTTTCCTCCTTAATATGTTCAGGGACTGATTTTGAAATTTAATGTTAATGCAAATTTATTTATCTTTGTTTGAACTGTATTTCCTGTAAAGTCAGAGTTCGACTTTACTACTATAATATAGATATAAGAGGTGGGATACAATTAATTGTTCAAGGCTAACCAGTAAAACCTTTTCTTAAAAAATAAACAAAAAAATACATATCTATATATGTAACACATACACATACGTAGATTCAATCTTTATCTTTGCAAGAATATAATTTTAGTAATTTCATAGCAATATTCCTCTATCCTGCTGAGTCCTCTAAATTAAACAAAATACTGCTTTTACAACTGAGAATCTTATGATATCTCAGATTAATTATCAACGTAAACTCTTAATGGATTTCTGTAGACATTTCCGAAACAAGGTGTTTCAGAACCTTACTGTGAGTAATACATGTTTAGCACACCTGGTCATACAGAGGTAAGGATATGATATCTATCTCTCTTGAAATTAACAATTTCATGCAATAGACACACACAAAAATAATTCTACTGAAAGATGCCTGAGAAACGTGCTATGCTAAATGAAGGAAACAACTTACAATCTGGGTCTAGGGGATGGATACTGAATTGGGCCTCAAGGTCATTGATAAGCTCGATTCCGTATCTGGTAAAGCCCTGAGTGACACAGCCCCCAGCTTCTCCAGCCCTGTCTCTGTCCCCTCACACTTGCATCCCTTGTCTTGCCCCAGATGTACCAAGTACTTTCCAGCCTCAAAGCCTTTGCCATCATTGCTCCTTCAGACTGGAATATGCTTGCCTAGATTTCAGTCTTCAGAAAGGCCTTTCTGACCACCGGGAGGCCACTGCTATTGCTGGTTTGTTCTTCCTTATGGCCCTCATCACTACTTACATGATTCTGGTTAAACTTGTTTAGACCTGTCTCCTCCATTAGAAAAACTGTAAGCTCTGTGGAACAGGAAATGGATCAAGTTCACAGCTCTAGCATCAGCATTTCAGGTGCATGGTAGATGCTCAAATATTTGCCAAAATGGTGGTGAGGGGAAAAATTATTATTATTATTATTTTGGAGGCAGAGTCTCATTATGTTACCCTCAATAGAGTGCTGTGGTGTCACAGCTCACAGCAACCTCAAACTCTTGGGCTTAAGCGATTCTCTTGCCTCAGCCTCCCAAGGAGCCAGTACTATAGGCACCTGCCACAACACCCGGCTTTTTTGTTGTCATTGTTTAGTAGGCCCGTGCTGGGTTGGAACCTACCTGCCTCGGTGTTTATGGCTGGCACCCTAACCACTGAGCTATGGGTTCCAAGCAAGGTGAAAAATGATTACCCGTGACGGTAGCTATTTGTTACTAGAGCTCATGTGTGCACAATGAGTTATTGGTTAACTGGCAGCATAAGATTCAGGATTATGGCACCAACCTTTCTGTTAGACTAAGAAAATGAGCCAGAAATTTATGAAAACAGACACAAGCTTTGTAAGTTGTTGAATAGCATTGCGTCCTACATGTAGAGGAAAAGAGTGAAATGCTGGGGATATTCAGGTTTGGTTTTCTTTTTTCTGAGACAGAGTCTAACTCTGGCACCCTGAGTAGGATGCTATGGAGCTCATAGCAACCTCAAACTCTTGGGCTCAAGAGACCCTCCTGCCTCATCCTCCTGAGTAGCTGGGACTACAGGTGCCCACCACAATGCCCGGCTAGTTTTTCTATTTTTAGTAGAGATAGCGTCTTGCTCTTGCTCAGGCTGATCTTGAACTCCTGAGCTCAAGCAATCTACCTGCCTTGGCCTCCCAGAGGTCTAGGATTATAGGCATAAACCACTGTGCCCTGCCTCGGGATATTCAGTTTTGAGATTGTTGTTTTCCATCTGAGGTACTCAGCAGGCCGCTGCGCCTCCATTGTGAGATATGAAATAGAAGGTAAGCCTAGCAAGACAAGCAGGGGCCATGAATCACAGAGTCAGACCTTGGACGGGGCCTTGTAGCTCTTCTAAATGTTCACCATGGATGCGTGGGGCAATGCCCACCAGAGTGTTCAAAGATCTGAACATCCTGGTGAAGAATATTGTGTCTTAAACTTTTAAGATCTTGAAAGGCAAAAGATCTGAGGCCCAGGGCTACAAGTACCTGCTGACATTAGAAGCTACCCTGCAACCGGACTTGCTTGCTGTCTTGATAAGGCTCTCAGTGGAGTGAGCACTGGGAAGGAACTGAGTCATCTAGTGAAGGGGCAGGACTGTGCTCAGCTAAAAAGCAGCTCCAGAGCCCACATCTGATGACTCTGGGAGGGGACTATGGAGTGAGACTGGCTGTACCTAACTGGTGGACCTAACAGTGGGGAGACTACATAGAGCACTGTGGCGTTTGTGGGGCTTTAACTGGGCACGTCCATCCTTTCTGGCCTTTGCCGTTCTGCCTTGAGAAAAGAATGGTCCCCAGGTCATCCTTTGAGTAATAATATAAAAACACATTAAATGTCCTTAGCTGAGGACAGGCACAGTGGCTCACATCTGTAATCCTAACATGCTGGGAAACTGAGGTGGGTGGATTGCCTGAGCTCAGGAGTTAGAGACCAGCCTGAGTCAGAGTGAGACACTGTTCTTAACAAAATAGCCAGGTGTTGTGGTGGCCACCTGTAGTCCCAGCTAGTTTGGAGGCTGAGGCAAGAGGATCACTTAAGCCTAAGAGTTTGAAGTTGCTGTGAGCTAAGACACCGGGGCACTCCATCAAGGGTGACAAAGTGAGATCTGTCTCAAAAAAAAAAAAAAAAAAACAGCAACAAGGTCCTTAGCTGAGTGATATGGCATCGAAAGTAAGGCAGATTAAAACTGACTCCTCCCTAATGACAGGCTGCTTGTTTGTGGTCCTTCTGTGATCTCCTGATCCAGACACATACAATGAGCCTTTTTAGCTCATCCCCTCCTTCACAAACATCTAAATGACTGTTTTAACTCTCTGCCTTCATGGAATAAATACATCAAATGCTATGGTGATGAACTCTGTTTGTGACAGGTAGAGATAGAGATATATACAGAGAGTGCTCCAAAAAGCATACACATTTTAAGAAATGTAAAACGCTGTATTAAATTTGTTATACTCAAGTGACATTTGACTTCTGCAGTTACAAGAGGTACTTAATGTGACTTGTATTCATCTTCTGTTATCAGTATATACTGAGTATTGCAATTTTAGTACAGTTTTTTCCTTTCCTAAAATGTGTATACTTTTTTGGCACCCTCTATAGATATAGATCTATCTACATAAAGAGGAATATTATGCAGTAAGATTTGTAATTTCATTAGAATTCCTCAGAAAACAGCCAAGAGGTGGTAGGCAGGTAGGTGGGAGAGAAGGGAAGCCAGTTAGAAATAAGAATCTACAAACTATGTTTGAGCTGAAAGAATAAACAATTCCAAGAAGGCCTTGAGGCCTTTTGTAGTGAGCAACTAACCAGAAAGAGAAACCAGTCTGGAAAGAGTAAGTGGGAGGAGAGTATGAAGCTCCTCTGGTGAGTGTGAAGGGGCTGACACACAACAGCGTGAGCAACTGCCTGAGAATCATCTCATCCTGGTGATGACCAAGGTCATGTAGTGGAGGACACCTCTGTAGGGAAGGACAAACCTTTGATGAATGCTCAACTTTCTGGGGCAAATGGAAGAAAAGGGCACAGTAAATCTGACACCAAAATGATTGAAGAAATAAGAGGAAAACCAAGATGGCCTATAGAAACAAAATAATTGGTCTTCGACATTTAAATATAGAAGCATATAAAAGAAAAGGCAATGCTGTTATATGTATAGTATTGGATCAGCATGAGCCGTGGTACCTTCAGGATGACTGGTTAGTCAGGTATACTGTAAAGACTGAGAAGTCACTGCTCTTCTGGTTTGTTCCCCCCAATACCTACCACCTCATTTATCAAGTAAGGAAACAAAGATCCTTCCTGCCTTATTCTCAGCCCATATTTGATCTCCTCAGTTCTCTGGGAGCATATTGAATAACTGACCTCTTTAAACACCAAATTCCTACTTATTCATGACAGTTTTGATCAAGACACTTTATATCTTCAACTAAAAGTGACAAACGGTGCTTGAAAGACAGGAAATCCTCTGCCCAAGGTACACCTCTGCAATTAGCATTGTCTCTTTGTGTATCAGTGCTATGGTGTGAATGCATGTCATGTCCCTCCAAAATTCTTCTGCTGGAACTTAAACCCCAATGCGCTATTAGTAAGAGGTAGGGCCTTTAGAAGGTGATTAAGTCATGAATGAGTTTAGTGACTTTGTGAAAGGTTAGAGGAAACTAAGCCCTGTTGCCCTTCCACCTTCCACTGGGTGAGGGTGCAGCAAGAAGGGGCAGCCCTCACCAGACACGGAACCCAGCAGCAACTTGATTTGGGGCCTCCCAGGCTCCAGACTGTAAAGAAATCTCTATTGTTTATAAATTACTCAGTCTTGGATAAGAACAGATGGGGCAAGTATAGTAAGAAATCTACATGAATTTTTGTAAAAAACATGGAAATCTGATAAGCGGCATGGCCTGAATACCAAACACCATGTTCTGAAGGCTGCATCTAGGCCTCCTAACGAGGGTAAAGATGTTTTATAAATAATTTAATGGATTGTTTACCTCTTGCCTTTAATCCCCTCACCACCGTAACAAACTCCACCAAACTACCAATTTGGTTCAGACTAGTTTTAGAGAAACTTAAAACACAGCAAAATTCTCAAAACCGAGTTGTCTCCAGCATTATGCTCTTTCTCCCCTGAAATTATAGGATATAACTCTGTTTAATAATTTGTGGAACTTATTTCTATTACTATAGATTTCTGGCTTGTTTTCCCAATCCTGATACTAACAGAAAGCCTTGGTGCCACAAAAATGTATTTTATTTTATCCTAGCAGTTTACCATCTCACTGTACACAGGTGGTGACTAAAAAATGAAGAGCCATGATTATACTGTGATACTTTTTCAAGAAGAGGTGTAATAATTTTGAAATATGGTCTACAAACTAACCCTGGCTGGGAATATTGACTTTAAGAACACTTTCAATGATGCCTATAAAAAACAAAATTTGGGCCCTTTAGAAGGTATTGTTTACAGCAAAATTAATTTATTAGGAACTTGGAATAAAATCATTTCATCTGTATGAAAAGCTTACTTTTTGCTTAGCAGCTAGTTACAATTAAGTCATTGTCAAGTTTGACAATGGCCTTGCTTATTTATTAAATGAATTTTTAGGTCTTGCATCCTATACAATCTCTACAGAAAGCTAACATTCTCTTTATTTGTTAAGGGCCTGTAAAAGTATAATAAGCTCGTAAGATTTAATGACTACTTACAACCAGGGTCATGGTTAGTAATCTTAAATATCTGAGGCTCCTATGTGAAGCCCTAGCTCTGATTCTTTTAATTACACTTTCTGTTTCTCTGTTATTCAACTAAATCTTTCTCAGTTTCTATTTTGTTCATTGATAATATTTTTAGAAAACAATTTAAAATGGTTGTATACATAAGTCATTTCCAAGCAGAAATGTTCACCCTTCTACACTTGAATGTTGGTTATTATGTATTTTTCTAGCCTTTTTCTTCTCCCAAGCCACAAATGCATACTCTTGATTTACCTGGTTCACTGCGAAGATGACCTGATCGTACACGTCCCTTTGTGTGTACACTGCATATGTGTCATCCATCCGGTCCATGTATCCTTTTAGAAAGAGGTGTTTGAAGGCTACAGTGTTCTCTTCCTTGAAAGCTACCACCATCTGGTTACTTAGCCCAAAAAAGACCAGCTTAAAAAAAAGAAAGAAAGAAAAGGTAAGAAGGTAGGAAATGTGAGCAGAAAGAGTGGAGGCAGAGGGGGTACAGGGGTTTGAACAGGAAGTAGAAGAGTTTAAAATGAATTCTCTAGGACATAAAGGTTTTTTAGCCAAGTCAATAGCACAATGTAAGAAAGTTCAAGTTCTGTGACCAAACTATATTCCTAGATCTAATTACCCGAACTATAACAGTGAGATCAAAAATAGAAAATATTTTTTCAACACGTCTCTAAATTAAAATATAAGAATATTATGTGTCCTTAATATTCATGCAGGATTGACCTCAGAGTTTTACACGAAACTCAGTTGTTCACAAACAAAAAAGTACTTTCACTGCACTGCCATCACGTTAACACAAGGTGATTCAGTCATACCCCAAAGCGTACTTTACTCCAAGCGTCTCTTTCATCTGCTCTTCCCTCCCTAGTACTCCTCCAGGCCCCCCCCCATTGTAAGTATAGAAAGAAACTTCAATCTATTTACACTCTGATTTAGATCCCAGAGTGAGGGAGGGTGTATTTTACATGGAAGGTGGGATGTATTTTATGGACCAGACACTATTCCAGGAACTTTCCTCATATTAATCCTACATTATCGTTCCTAATACAACAGTTTTACACGTGTGTATGTAAATGCTCAGAGAAGTTAAATGATTTTTTAAAAAATCATATCACTAGGCAATGTACATATCATCAAAATTGGAGCCCATACCTGACAAGCTAAATCCAGACTCTATAGACCCTACCATGCTACAAAAAGTAATCCAGGGTCTGATCAGGAAAGTATAGAGCAGTGGTTCTCAACCTTCCTAATGCTGTGGCCCTTTAATACAGTTCCTATGGGTCGTGACTCACAGGTTGAGAACCGCTGGTATAGAGATTAGACTAATCTTTGGCCCTCTCCACTCTGCTTGTGATATGTGGCCTGCACATCACGCACATCATCACCCCCATTTCTGAAAAGCCTCTTTAACTAAGTATCCTCATTTAAATCCCAGTAAGATGATAGCTTGATACTCCAGGGATTTTATTTATATCTACTGAAGATGGTGACCAAAAATCCTCCAAAGAATTCCCAAAGATATTCTCACCAGTCATTCAAATACGTGAATACCTTCCATGTTCACTACTGAGCTAGGGACAGGGGATACAATGAGAAGACAACTGGCGTTGGTCCTTAAAAGCTTAGTGACAGACAGGAGTGAAAATGGCTGAGAGGGAACAGCTATAATTCAGATTATAGCTGAAGAGACGTCTATAGAGACGTGTTGAAAAAATATTTTCTATTTTTAATTTAAGCCAGGTCATGAGAAAGGGAGAATTTTTATCAGGGTGCCAATCACTGTAGACATCTTTCTTGTGCTACTTCAGACACAAATTCTCCAACTTAACAGAAAGCCCACCTTCTTTTCCCTGTAAAGAGATAATCTGTCACCGAGTCACCCTCACTTGCTCAATTACAAGGTTGCCTTTGTGTGATATTTGTTTGATTCCTCGGATATAGATTAAGGAAACATTGCAATTAAGAAATCCTCAATTCCCTTTTAAAGCTCTATCAAACACCTTATACATGGTTACTACTGACAGGCTTAATATCTAAACCATTGGCCAGTTTTCTTCTTGACCACCCTAGCAAACACAGGAAGATTAGAAGAGCTCCCTAAAAATTAAGAAGTAATTAAGAAGAAATGTCTTAGAGGAAATAAATCTGAGTTTGAATCTCAATTCTATGTTTCTAGTTTCCTTATGATATTAGGAAACTAGATTACATTACCCTACTATGTCTTGGTGTTCTTACCTGTAAAATGAGGATACTACTACCTACCACCATGTTGTTTTGAGAATTGAACATGTTGATGTCTGTTAAATGGTTAACCTGGTACAAAGCAATACTCAAGTGGTATCTATTATTATTATGAGTAGAAAATATTCATGTTCAATAGATACAGGCATTTCCCCCTTATAAGAAGCAAGACAGATAAATTTTTCACCATTGTGACCCACTGTATTATCTATCCAATGGAAGTTAAGAGTTTCAAATTCAACTTGCCAAATACTGTACATAGAATTGAACATCCATTTTCAGAGGGACAAATTAGAAAAACTGTCTGCCCTTAAAATCTTGATTTTGCCACTGACTAGTCATATGACTTTTAAAGAACTCTTTAAACATGAGTTTTTGCTTCCATTAGATGACAGATGCTAGCATCCAATAGAAATGTTGTTAGAATTAAATGAAGTATGTACTAGAACAAAGAAGTCACTCAAATGTTTATTTCCCTTGACACAACATCTAATATTAGAAACTTAAGCAAGCATTCCACCAGCCTCATGTGATTGTAGAAATTGCCTTAGTTTCTAACAAGCATTTGCTCTCAACAAGTAGTTAAGATTACTAATAACAAGTTTTTTAAAATTTCTCCTTTGATACCAGTTGTTTACTTACTTGTGCACTTTTTTTTACCAAAAGATAAAACAATAACAAAAACAAACTTAGCACATCTCTCATTAAAATCTGCTTTTATTTTTGCCCTTTCGGTTTCAACAAAAGACAATTACTCTCACCAGTAGGAAAATATATTTTCATAAGAATAAACCACAACTTGTATACCTAAGAATTACAAAATAGGATTTCTCAAAAAATGTTAAGAGAAGCCAAGGAAATAAGATTCATAATTTCCCTTTGAACTACAATGCATCTAGTCCAATATTAACTATTTAATGCCACTTCTGTTAACACCACATTCTTCCACTCCAAGATTCTCATGATCACAAGGCTGTGAGAACCTATGAACTAGCCTGTAATAGAAACCCTTGAAGTTTCTGAGGAGAGTGAAATTCCCAGGAAACTAGGAAGGAAAAGAAAGTCTTCCTGATAGGCAATGCTAGTTTCCATGGCTCACTAAGAAACTTTCCAATAAACCTCTTGACTGAAAGCCAAATATTAAAATCTTCTTTATCAGAAAACTAATTATGTAACTAAAATTATAACTTAATGAAAGACAAGAAGAAAAAAACAGTAAGGGTGAAAAAAGCCAGTCTTACATAAATATTAAAGAGAGAAAGGTTTAAGATTTTATGTTTTCTTCTTTTCTTTTTATTCTTTTCCATTATGCATACAGTAAAAATGTGTAAAAACCACTCATAAAAATGGTACACAGTTCTCTTTGCTATTAAAAGGACTTTCACCAAAGTCATGATCTCAGATGCTTACCTGGATAGTCACCATTGCAATTTTTAGAATTTGTATGGCAAGTTTCCATGGTTTTCTACCTCGAGCCCAGAACTTCTCACAAGGATTCATAAAAAAAAATTTGAGTTTTCGCCTCATCTGGTCTTCCAAGAGCAGCTCCTCAGATGGAGATGTATGCTGGTTAAAAGTGCCACGATTTTCATCTTCATGAGAGCTGCAATTACTCATAACCACCTCAGGATTTGCCATCTCTGGGGAGGAAAAAAAAAGCCCAACATTTCTATTTAGCAAGTGAAGGCACAAGTCCATACTCTTTGCTATTGCAGGAAGAAGCCCAAGCAAAAGATCTGGGGTCAGGGTGGTGCCTGTGGCTCAAGGAATAGGCACTGGCCCCACACACCGGAGGTGGCAGGTTCAAACCCAGCTGCGGCCAAAAAATCTGCAAAAAAGCAAAACAAAAAAGATCTGGTTTCAGGTTCTGCCAGCCATTAGGGTGCCTGCCATATACACTGAGGCTGGTGAGTTCAAGCCTGCCCTGGCCTACTAAACAACAATGACGACTGCAACCAAAAAAATAGCCGGGCTTTGTGGCGGGCACCTGTAGTCCCAGCTACTAAGGAGGCTGAGGCAAGAGAATTGTTTGAGCCCAAGCGTTTGAGGTTGCTGTGAGCAGTGATACCACAGCTCTCTACCAAGGGTGACATAATGAGACTGCCTCAAAAAAAAAAAAAAGAAAAAAAATCTGGTTTCAAGCAAGCTCTGTTGCACTAAACTGCACTTTTGCTGTTTAGAGAATCAGCCAGAATGTAAGATGTCATATTTCTGTTTCAATTACTAAGTGAGTTTTCACCTCATTAAAAGGTACCATATTTAAGGGCTGTTCTTATTAGAAAAAGATGGGTGTACACCAAGGGCTGTCCGGAAAGTACCTAGCCATTGTTGATACTAGTTTTAATAATGTGTGGCTGGATACTTTCCGGACAGCTCTCATATGTAGTATGTACATGTTTTCTGCCTTGTTCAGGGCTTGGGATTGGAAACTCAAGCCCAGAGAAGGTCTCTAGAACAGTGGTTCTCAACCTTCCTAATGCCATGGCCCTTTAATACAGTTCCTGTGGGTTGTAACCCACAGGTTGAGAACTGCTGCTCTAGAGGGAAAGTAGACCCTGAAAATGTATGCAAAATTTTGTAGATGTGGATATGGGCATTTTTCCTGGAGAGAAACAAAAATTTTCATCAGATTATAAAAAAAAAAAAAAAAAAAAGAATTTAGGCCAGGTGTGGTGGCTCACTGCTATAATCCTTAGCACTCTGAGAGACCAATGTGGGTGCATTGCCTGAGCTCAGGAGTTCAAGACCAGTCTGAGCAAGAGCAAGACCTTGTCTCTACTAAAAACAGAAAAACTAGCTAGGCATTGTAGTGGGCACCTGTAGTTCCAGCTACTCAGGAGCTGAGGTAAGAGGACCACATGAGCCCAAGAGTTTGAGGTTGCTGTGAGCTATGATGCCAGGACACTATGCCAGGGCAACAGAGTGTGAAACTCTGTCTTAAAAAAAAGGTTTAAAACTACCAAGTTTAAAGGTGGTAGAGAACCAAGATCTAGACTGGCTTCTAATACGGGTTCTGTGACTTGACACTTTTGCAACCTCACACAAGTCACTTAGCCTCTCTGAACCTCAGTTTCCTTTCTTGCAAAATGGTAATAACAATGCCTACCCTTCTCTGATTATAGCCAGCATTGAATAAAAATGCAAGCAAAGCCCTAGCACAGAGTAGGCTCACTTACCTAACGCCCACAGCAGGGCAGTTTCCTAAACAGTCAACAAGGTTCTCAAGGGGCAGGGTGAGCCTCAGGAACGAAAGAACAGCAGGGCTCAAGTTAAGACTAATTCCCAACCAGCAGCATCACTTCACCCACAGTTTTTGTGTTTTGTTTTGTTTTTATCCCTTTGAAAAGGGTCAGGCTAGTTTCATTGTCCTCATAGCCAGATTTTCCAAAGTGACAGACAAGTCATTCCAGATTCTGGGACCCATCTTGGATTCTCCTGCAGACTAAGATACTATGGAAACCTGTTCAAAATAAAATGCATCCAACCACCAGGAGAGTAGAGTCCTTCCATACAGAATAGAAAGGCTGGCTTTGTCTGGTATTTGTATAACAGTTTTCACTTGATGATGAAGTGGGGAGGGGGGATTTAACCTGCTTTCATGCAATATCTGACAAGTCAGCGTTTAGGTACCACACTACTTCCAAAATCCAGAGTCCCACTTTTGATTTCTAGTCAGACATTCTAAGCAATCCCTCCCCATCTCCAAACAACTATGAAAACCAGCCATGGGAAAATTTTTCATTAAAATTAATAAGACTATTAATAAGAATTTTGCTGAGTGAATAAAGCACAAAACATATTTACTATATAGCATATGTCCCGTCTTCAAAATGAAATAGTCATGACAGAACTCATTGAAGTGTGGCTCATACCTGTGTGTGTCAAAATGCCGATCAACACATAAATATAATAATTCTTAGGGAAAAACATGAAGGAAAGAAAAAAGTTATTAATTTCTTAGGATCTTCTACCAGGAACACAATTTTATTTTCTTCACTGTCAGGCTATTTTAACCAGCATTCAAGGAGACTTTTCCTGTGTGAATTAAAAGGAGGGGGCTTTCGTGTTGAGCAAAGCTCACGTCTAAACACCAACATTATCATGAAGATGTTAATACTGAAACATTTTGCTGAAGGACAGATGTGGCATTAGGCACCTCTCACTTAGATAGTGGGAAAAGTAAGCTTTCAACAAACTAGCTACACGTCATGTAACAGTAAACCACAGGAACAGGCCGAAAATGAGCCAACCGCCATTAATTTATTCCGCTCATCACAGCGAGTTGTCCCACAAGCAAGACGTTTCATTCTCAAGGACCGATCGCCACACTCGAAAACGTTAGCTTTACCCTACCTCAAATGCCCTTCCGAGGGCACGGTTTAAACACCGCCCACGGTGGCCCCCCGAAGCTGAACTGGGGGCTCCCTGCCCATCCACCCGGAGGGCGCGGGGAGCAGGTGGGCGAAGGGCCGTTCCGGGGAGTCGGCCGGAGGTATTAGCACCTCTCAGGAGGGACAAACTGACTCCCGGGGTATTTAGGCCCCGTGGGTAGAGCCTTGCAGAAAATTAGAGAAAGCCAGAGAATGTGCGTAAATAGTAAAAACCTGTTGACAAAGTAATGCAAGCTCGTTTCTTCTGAAGCGCTTTCCTGCTTCACCAACCACTGTCTTCGTTCTCTTCTTTCTTTCTTTTTGTAAACCAGGTTCCGACTGACTTTGTGGGGCTGTTCCTCTGCTCCGGGCAGCGCGTGGAGGGTGCCGCGAGGATGCACAGCCACCAGCGGTGCCCAGGAGCGCTCCGACGGCCCGAGCCCTGCTGGAGGCCGCCGAAGCGACCCCAGCTTTAGCCCCCATTTCCATGCGCCCCACACACCTCCAAGAAAAACGATTCGAGTTAAGAGAGGCCAGCAGAGCAACCTTAAGACCATCTCCGAGAACCTGGCCGGCGTCCAGGCTGCCGCCCGCGCCCTAGGCCTGAAGCTCCGGGCTCGGGTGGCCTCAGCTCCCCGAGTTCTTGCCTCGAGCTTCCCGGTGGGCGGTGGCCCGGGGGGAGCGAGGAGCAAAGCCCCGGATTCCCTGCAGCTGCGGACGAGAACTAACCGGGCGGGGACGCCGCCGACCGTACCGGCGGGTCCCGAGGACCCTTCTGAGCGCGCCACCGCTGACCTTTGGCCTGCGGCGCAGCGGGGGCTGCGCGGAACAGCTGAAGCTCGCACCCGGCTCCCACCTGTGTGCGCTCCATGGCACCGATGGCGAGGCCCGGACCCTCCCGCTTTCCGTCCCCGATGGCCGTAGGCATCGCTGTCCCTGCCTGCGCCTTGCGGGCGCGGTGCCCAAGACACCTGATGCCTCCGGGCGGCGCCTGCTCAACTCACCTGCAGCCGCAGCGCGCGGAGGCGGCGCCGGGAGGGAGCTGCGCGCGACCACGGCCGGGGCGGCGGGGGGGCGGCGCGACTTCTCAGCCTGCGGGAGAAGGGGCCGGTCGGCGCGCGGCTCTAGCACCCCCCGAGGCCCCTCTGCGCCCGGAGTCCGATGAGAGGCCGCGACCCCCAATCACAGCCCGTGGCATCCTCCCACCCCCGCCGCTTTAACCTGTGGCCCTCCTCCCACAAGGAGGACTCAGGTTGCTTTCCACGCCCCTAGTGGGGCCGCCTTTCAGGACCGGTGAGCCGAGGAGGCAGTCCGAAGGGTCCCGGGGCTGGACCTGTTCTCTGTCACCCCCACCCCGACACGCCCCTCACTCTCACCGAAAACAACCCGCTCAGCGCTGCTGGGGTTTTCTCTCTTCGCTCAGAAGCAGCCTCTAGGACGTGGACTCCCGGCTTCAGACTGCCCAGAGGGCCACCCGCTCCGGCCGATTCCTCTCAGGTGTTACTGAGGCTTCAGTGCACTGATGATGGACAGCGCCCGGCATGAGGTGAGTGGACCCAGCCTGGAGTGAGCGTGCCCAGCGTGGGGAGGGTGCGCCCGGCAGCCTTGCACTCTGATTTTTGGGTACTAGCGTTACCAGATGAAGAGGGTCCGGCTGCCTGTCACCGTCAGCCAATATGCAGAGGGGTGGGTAGGTCCACCAAACTTTGTCAGCAGGCAGGGATTCTGGAGAACAGTGAGAGTAGCCTCTCCAAGACTGTTCTGTTCCACCACTTCCAAAATCACAGTTTTATACATAAATAAAAGTTTAAAGCGAAGTCCTCATTAATCCTTATTTTAAGTAATAATCAGCATAATTCAGTGACCTCTTACAACATTCCAGTTCAAAAGTTAATCTCCTAAATCAATCCAAGATAGACATCTTTAGGGTCAGAGCTAAAATTACAAAACAGTAAGAATGGGAGGCAGGGGGCAAAGGTCAGTCAGGACCTAAACCGACCAGACCAGCTGCGTCGTGTCTGCCCTAGGCCGCCTGCTTCTTATTCCCCTTACAAGGAGAAATCATGAAGTGTAAGATATTTCAAGCCTACACCTTGTACCCTTCCCCTGCCTCCCATTAAATAGTTTCAGACAAGGGCTGTGAAATGACTGGACATTGTCTCGACTCTTCTCTAGACTGGGTGCAGGGACAGGAAGAGCCCTAAAAAGCTCTTTCAAGAAATGTTAATGGAAATACCTGAGGTATTGAACCCTAACTCTTCTCTTTGTAAGTTATTTTTAAATATTAAACCTTAGCTTACTCCTTATCAGGAATGGATCAAGAACTTTGGTTAATTAAAATTACAATCACTTGACATATTTTTTCTATTTTTATTTTTTGGCCATGGGGACTTTTGTAAAGGTCACTGAATTTCCATAACAAGTATTCCTGAAATTATATCCACAGCTGTCAGACCTTTTATAAAACCTTTTTCTTTTTTCAGATCCCAAACCAGTCTGCATGCATACTTTGTAAATGGAAATATATTTTTTGCAATAGGTCCAAGAATTTTATGCTGTTCATTAACCTGAATCTCCAGGGCTTTGAACAAGGTAGAAACACAAAGGGTATAATTGGCACATTCAATTCTCAAAGGCAATTTGAAAAATATAATTTAATCTTTAGTAACCATATGCCTGCTCACAACTTAATTCTACTTCCTTACTGTAACACTTGGGAGAGAGGTTTGCAGCCATAAACAATGGCCCTCCCTTAACTCTGGTTATAGGCAAATTATGTAGACCGGTGAATAAAAAAGGCTAGATTTTAGAGTCAGATGAAAGCCTAAATTCCTTTCTATGATACTTACTCAGTTGGCTACTAGGAGATACTTACCCTCTCCATCATCTCATTTCCTTCTTTGTATAACCTGTCTAATAAAAGGAATGGTGAGCTTCAATTCATATAATGCATGTAAAGGACCCATTATTGCGACAGGCATGTTTTATGTGCTTATAAATGCTGATGCCTTTTTTTTAAAAAAACTTGAAAGACCTAAATTAATGAAAAGATCGACCTCATTCATAAATTTCAAAGCTCAATATTGTTAAAATGTGAGTTTTCACCATGTTCATTTATAGATTCAACCCAATCTCACTGGAAATCCCAGCAAACTGTGTTGTAAATATTGACAAACTGATTCTAAAATTCATATGGAAATGCAAAGAATCTACAATAACCAGGGCAATTTTTTTAAAGAAAGACAAAATTGGAGGATTTATTCTACCTGATTTCAAAGCTAAAAAAAGAAGACAGTTTGATACTGGTAAAAAGAGACATTTAAAATATGTACACAGTGAAACAAACAGAATCTAGAAACAGACACACACATATATATGGTCAATTTATTTTTGACAAAGGCATCAAAATAATGTAAGGGGAATATTATCAACATAGTGATGTTACTAGCTCAAGGGAATATATTGACATTAGGTCAAAAGAGAGGAAATGCTTACAGTTAGAGTAAAAGTTTAGGTAAACATTTCTAGAAAGCAGGAGAGGATTGCGTAAAAGAGTAGCAGTTAAGATTTCATCAGTCAACCTGACTTTTAACTTTTGCTGTGTTACAAGTGTCTACTTCTGGACTTACTAGTGACTCATTCTTGCAAAGAAAAACATTAATACATTTATACACATAGAATGCATTCTTCTAATCCTATGGATAGTATTTTAAGAAATAAGCTTTGGAAGCAAAATAAATCCCTAATTTAGTGATTTCAACCTATGATTCTATATAAAGCTGTCCATGTTGGCAGAAGGTCCAAAAAAAGTTATGTTACAGTCATGCAAGGTGTAACACTGTCAAGGACGACCAAGTATAAGATTGTGATCCCATACGAAAAAATTCCTATCACCTCATGTAGGGATAGGGAAGCTTTTCGTCTTGGAAGACCACATTAATTGAGCTATAATCAAATAAGACCATATTCAAGACGTTTCAATCAGATATACTTAAAAATGTAGAAGTTTCTCTAGGGTAAATATCTAGGAGTAGAAATGCTAGAGTACACAGTTTCAGTTAATAAATAGTGACAAATGACATTCCCAAATGATTGCTCCCAACCATTTAATGAATCTTTATGTCATACCTTCTATATGCCAAGCATAGATTTAGACACTGGGGGTGTGGCAGTAAACAAGGCGAAAATCTCTGCCCCTGTAGAGTTTACATTTTAATGGACAAAGACAGTCAATGAACATAAATAGTATATTGTACAGTTATTAAAAGGCCATAAATAAAATAAAGCAGAGAAGGGAAAATGGGGAGTGCTGATAAGTTGCTTTTTAAAGAGTGTGGAGGATCAGTCCCACGGGTTAACATTTCAGCAAAATCTTGAAGGATAGCTCCGTTAAACATTCCAGGCAGAGGCAACAGCCAATGAGAGAAACAGGAGCTGTCCGCCGGGGTGTGCTCCGGTGACCCCCAAAACATCAACGGGTCTGCAGCAGTGTGAGCTTCCAGGAGCAACGGCGGGAAGCTAAGCCAGTAACAGAACCCAGGTTATGCAGGATCTTGTAGGCCTCTGTAAGGACTTTGGCTTTTACCTACAGCAAAGTGAGAGTTATTGCGAGATTTTGAGCAGAGGACGGACAGCATTTGACGTTGGTTTTTTAAAGTGTGTCCTGAGGAGTCACCGAGGTGGTCGCGGTCTAGAGTGTGGGAGGCCTGGGGAGCCCTGCGAGGCCGCAGGCTGCGTCCCGCAGCGAGCAGGGCAGGGTTCCGCGGCATTGCAAGTCCCTAGACAGGGACGTTTGTCCCCTCCAAAATGAAGCTCTTACTGGCGCAGCTGGCGCCCCTTCTGGGTGCGGAGGGAGCCCGCCGGCTGACCTGTTTCTCCTGCACAAATCGCAGCAGCTCCGACTCAGGTGTGACCCTACTTGCTGCCTCTGGCACTGGCAACTAGCGCTCTCTGGCCTCACCCCACGCAGGGACCGTCCTGGATCCTGGCCTGTGCGTTACACCCATCGTGGCATCAGCGGGCACCCACTGCCACCGCCTCCACCGGGACCTCTGGCTCCTGCCCAGCCTGCGGCCCGCTCTGCTGCGCCCTGGCCCCTGACCACTGCGACCCCCAAGCTCGGGAGGGAAGCCGAGGGCTCACAGTTCCCAAGAGGACTTGGGAGCCTCCGACTCTTCTCACCTGCCGCCTGGTCCCACCGCGTTGGCCCAGGATCCCCAACGTCAGGCACACCCTGCTTCTACACAGGCAATGCGTCTGCGCCACGTGGGGCTAGCTGCCTTCACTTTCCTGGTCAATGATGGGACCTCCCCTGGGCCATGGAGGAAAGGATGAAGGTGCCCCTGGAATCTTAGGGTCCCAGGGACAGAACTGAGTCCCATGGACACCCTGGGAAGGGCACTGCGCGGTTCCCCGTCAGGCTGAGTCAGATGCGGACAGTTGGGCCTGTGACTGTGGGTGGTGTGTGGGCAGGTGTGAGCGTGAGGCCGTTTGAGCGCGTGGAGAGCCTTGCGCCCCCAGGGCCCCTTTCCCCAGGCTTGCTGCATTCACACTGCACTCACTTGGTGGGTGGGGGGAGTGGTAAAAGGAGTGGGGGCAGGGCATCGCTGCTTCCAAGTCGAGGTCCCCGCCCCGCCCCCTCATATCCCCAAACTGAGGCCCTCCTGCTACTTTGGTGCCTCAAATAAACACAGGTGTCCCTGATGTTCCCTCCCACCCCTAAAAGTGGATCTCTCTGGCTTCAGTGTTGGAAATATATCCCAAAAGTGTAGAGGATGGAAGAAGAGGCATCAAACTTTTGGTGATCAGCCATAAAGATGAAATTGCCATCAACGGAGATGAGACTACAGGAGAAGCAGGGAGGTGGGAAGGGTCGGGAGCTCAGGGAATGTGTTTTTGAGATGTCTCCAGAGCACTGCTCAGACTGTCACAGGGCTCCGTGGCTTTGTTTTGTTTTCATTTCTTTCGCTGGCTGATGCTTCTATAAAATACAGGACAAATAAACCGCCAGAAGAATAGAATGAAGGCATTTGAAATCCACACCTCGGATTTGTTCTTACATAGCATCAAGTTACTCTGTCAAATTGCTAAAAAGATTTAAAACCCTTTCAGTGGCTCGGCGCCTGTGGCTCAACCGGCTAAGGTGCCAGCCACGTACACTTGAGCTGGCGGGTTCGAATCCAGCCCGGGCCCGCCACACAACAAAGACGGCTGCAACCAAAAAAAAAAATGGCCGGGCATTGTGGCAGGTGCCTGTAGTCCCAGCTACTTGGGAGGCGGAGGCAAGAGTCTCGCTTGAGCCCAGGAATTGGAGGTTGCTGTGAGCTGTGATGCTATAGCACTCTATCCAGGGTGACAGCTTGAGGCTCTGTCTCAAAAAAAAAAAAAAAAAAAAACCCTTTCAGTTTCTGTACTTCTTTTGTTGCAGATGAGTGACAAATACTTCAAGAACTAGTGAGCTGGCAACAAATGTTTCCTGGTCGGCACTGACGCAAGGGCCATGCTTTGAATAACTGCCTATTAGGCATCGAAGTGGAAACATCTGGTACACAGTTGGAACGCCAGATCTGCATTTCATGGTCACCAAAGGACAGAGGCCATGTCTATATATTCATGTTGAGCAGAATTTAAGATTAATTCTGATTCAACAACTATTATTTGAATATATACCACATCTGAGGCACTCTGCTGGGCTTTTCATGGCAATGCTATGGGGAAGAACAGGGCAAGATCTACCAGCAATCTGTACAGGCTAACAATCTGGCATCCCTTCATATTAATACTTCAAATGTTTTTCACCACTTATTAGTGTAAATAGGTAAGAATCAATTTCTGTAAACAAACATACATATTCTTTACATTTGAAATAATTTATTAAACACAATTTTCCAAACTACACAACTTTGGGGGAGTATAGCAAAGTGTTCAAAATTTACATTTTAAAGCTGACTAAACTCAGGGATAGGAATATTACCTTTTTTGAACTTAATAATTTGTAAGTAGCAAAAATACTCAACATAGGCTGGGCACAGTGGGTCTCACCTGTAATCCTAGCACTTTGGGAGGCCGAGGCAAGTGGATCACCTGAGGTCGGAAGTTTGAGACCAGCCTGAACAGGAGCAGGACCCTGTCTCTTCTAAAAATAGAAAAACAGAGACAAGAAGATCTTTTGAGCCCAAGAACTTGAGGTTGCTATGAGCTATTATAATGCCACGGCCGTCTAGTCAGGGAGCCAGAGTGAGACTCTGTCTCAGAAAAAAAAAAAAAAAAAAGTTAAAATATAGATTTTATTTCAAATCTGAAGCCATCTATTTGGTTGAGAGCAGAAGACATTTACCTTTGTCCTGGTATATATAAACTCCCCTGGGGAAACCCCAACTAGTTGACAGCCTATTTGCAGCTTTCTAGGGGAAGTTTAATATCTTTTCAAGAAAGTCCTTGGGGAAGTGATGTGATTGACTTCACCGTTTATCTGCCTTGCCTCTGAGGGAACTATTATCATTTGGCAGAGGAAATTTAGAAAGTGTAAGAGCTTGTCTAATGCCTTTCATCCAGAAAGTGACAAATATCGGCTTCAATATAATTTTCTTAAATACAATATTACTTAAGTGACTCCACTTCAAAAATATTTGAAGTCTCTAATGGCATGATCATGCTACCTGTAGAACTAATATCACTAATGTGCAATGATATTATAGGGACTGTAGCCACCAAATAAGGCCTCTCACATCACCAGCTGTTCAGGGTGCAGGGACTAGAGTCTCACCTATGCTCACTGATAAGTTTACTCTGCTACCACAAGGCCCCATATTTTTCTCTTCAGTCCTTGCCTTGGCTCCTCTGGAGATAACCTGCAGCCTGCAGCCTGCAAAACACCTGTAGGGCCCTGCCTTCCTTTGTGGAAGGGGTTAACAATTTCTGGAGCCAGGTACAGCGTGTGTCCTCCCCAGTAGAATCAAGAGATTTGGAACAGGAGTAATAATAATGCCTTTCTCTTCACGTTAGTTTGTGTATATTCTAAGTTGTCATTAACATTTTAATTCCTTTTTTCTAGAATTGCTACAATTGGCCTATTTTTCCAACAGCTAAATCCTTGTTCCTAGGTCAGGGTTTTTTGTTTTTTTTTTTTTAATCTTGTTTTCTTATTTCCAAGGCTGAATATTCTTCTGCAATGCTCCTCAGTTCTTCTTGCAATAGTTTGTGGTAATTTCCCCCTCAAAACACCTGGAAAACATGGGGTAATTCTCAGCAGTTTAGGGCTCAAACAAGGACATGTCCCTCCCAGGCATAAAATGGGATCCTCTAGCCTTGGTTTCTCAACTAACTCTTTAAAAAAAAAAATCATATAAGGGATTGGTAGAGTTACTCACTAAAATAATTAGTAAAAATCCACAACTCTTGTCTAATTTGTCAATTTGTCAGATTATCCTTTTGTAAACCCAAACTGAAGTTTACCAAGATGTCCTTAAAGAATCAGAGAAGTATTTTACCTTATGACTTTTTGTCTCATTACATTTTCACTCAACTAATAAAACAAAATTTAATTTTTAAATATCTTCACATATCAGGAAAATTCAATCCAGCATCCCTTGAAAGAACATGTGAGTGTTCACTACCTACCCCGGTGATGTTTCATTTCTTACCTCTCCTGTTAAAAGACATATGGTCAATCATGAGTTTACAACATGAAGAAATCACTAAACATTTCCTGTTCAATTTCTAACTCTTTTGGTATTGTGACTTATGACTCATTCCATTTAATGGATAACCCCTTGGGATTTCTCTAAAGAAAAGATGACAGAAAGGCTTGTCTGATCCAAATCACAAGGTTACAGCCCTTACTTCCTTAAATCTGTGAAGGATTGTGGACTTTTTTAAGAAAAGGAAATTCTTTGGAAGGATACAAAGCAGGTTTTGTTAATAGAGCTCCTTTCAGACTCTAAGAATAGTCAATCAATTGCATCATTCAATATATATTTTATTAAATGCCACCTATGTCACACGCTGAGTTAGACAATGGAGACAGAAAGGAATGGGATGGCATCCTGGCCATGAAGTCCAGATGGGAGCCACCCATGTGAACAAGCCACTGCAACACCATGTAGTACTGGCTGCAATGGAAACAGGTGACTAATTCCTCTGGATGCCTGTCTAGAGCACCAGTACGCTTTACAGAGAAGGTGACATTTGAGTTGGGTCTGGAAAAATAAGCACAAGTTCACCAAGTCATGAAGACCCAGAAAGGCATTACAGATTGAGGGGGAGGTACAGGTGGAGGCAGTGGGATGGGCAGACACACAGTTGTGACAGGACTGGGCACAGGGGTGTGGTCGGAGCCACGTATCATCAGAGCTCTGGCTCTCAGCCTGAGACACACCAACACCTGGGTCTGTGCAGCTGTGTCGCAGAGACTATGGAAAGCCAGGAGACGAGCATGTCATAGTCACCCAGGGTGACTGTGTTTATTTTTTGTGTTTATTCCATTTTATGTCACTTGTAGTTAATAGTGACTTTAGACATTTTAAAAAGTTAAACATAAATACATTGTAGAGAGGAATGCAAAAACTTTATGAATTCTTTATAGTAAACAAATATTTCTCAGTTACAGAAGTCTACTTCAGCTATAACCCTTTTTACCATCAGCCTACTACCAACCTCTGACCTCTGTGATTCCATGCCCATTGGCACTTAGGGGTCTTCAGTTGAGAAGCACTGGACAAAAACATGGGTTGGACTGAGGAGAAAGGTAGAGAATGAGGTTAGAAAAATAACTCCTTACCTTCTAGGTATCTTTCTGGAATCTTTTAGATCCCTCTTTGTACACGGTACCATGTGCCAGATTGAGTTTTTTTTTTATTATTTTGAGGCAGAGCCTCAAGTTGTTGCTCTGGGTAGATTGCTCTGGCATCCCAGTTCACAGCAACCTCCAACTCCTGGGCTTAAGTGATTCTCTTGCCTCAGCCTCCCAAGTAGCTGGGACTACAGGCACCTGCCACAACACCTGGCTGTTTTCTTTGTTTTTGTTTGCTTGTTTGTTTGTTTTTGGTTGTAGTTGTCATTGTTGTTTGGCAGGCCTGAGCTGGACTGGAACCTGCCAGCTCTAGTGTATGTGGCTGGTGCCTTGGCCGCTTGAGCCACAGGCACCGAGCCCAGATTGAGATATTTCAGCACAGTAATGTCAGGATTGAATTTCTGATTTAGAATATTCTGCGGCAACGTGGCAAATAAATTAGAGGGAAGGAGATAGAAGAAATCAAGAGACTATTAGCACCATCTGGGTAAGAGATAAGGCACCCCTGAAATAAGGGAGAGGCAAAAGATGGCCAAAAGGAGATGAAGTATTCAAGAGATATTTAAGAAAGAAAAGTGGGAGGACTTAGTGATATGTTAACCATGGTCAGTAGATAATGAGTCAGGATGACTCTCAGATTTCTGCTGTTGCAAACCAATTCACAGTGATGCTATTACCTAAGGAAGGAAATAAAGGAGGAACAAAAAGTTCCTGCAAGATAATGAGTTGACTCTGGCTTTGCTAAATTGTGGTGGCTGTGGGACAGTAATCCATTCATTCACTCCTTCAGTCAGTGTCTTTTTTTTTTTTTTTTTTTTTTTAGCAACAATTAAACACCATGAGCTGAACTAGAGAGACAGTTGGAAATGTCCAGTAGCTAGGGGAAATGCATGTCGGGAACTTAAGAAATGTATTAGGCTGAGTATATAAAAATGAAAGGCACTGGTCAGTGTTGAGGTGATGGTTGAAGATGAGGGGGAATATATGATGCCACCAGGAGAACGCAAAGAGTGAAAAAAGAAGACGTAGGACTAGGGTAGGGGGACTAAGTTACTGTCAAGGAGTATCCGGATGAGCCTGGGAAAAGTGCATCACAATATTAAGATAAGACCCCTTCCTCCTCCCTTCCTAGGGCTTTTTTTTTTTTTTTTTTGCAGTTTTGGTCGGGGACCTGACCTGAACCTGCCACCGCCCGGTATATGGGGCTGGAACCCTACTCCACAGGCGCCACCCAGGGCTTCTTTTTTTTTATTCATGATTTCTGTAGTAAATACATATTCTTCAAAAATTTGAAAGAATCCACATGATCTTTCTTACACATCATGTAAAATCTGATATTCATTTAAGACCATTAGGTCTCATGTTATAAATCTATAGGCCTCTTCTCAATGAAATATTTAACTTAAATTGGTTGTGAAAATTAATTTAGGCCAATTACAGCAGTCAATTGCATTACTTTATTAAGTTTTGCAGGTTTCAAATTAGGCAGTTATAATCATTTTCTTTTTTTTATTTTTACATATACATGTGTTAATTAGGTTTCCACTTCTTGCCTTCACAAAATTTAAAAGGTTTAAAATTCAATAACAATAACAATGTCTAAGATAAGGACTAGAAACAAAAACCATGTAAAGAATGAACGAAGATAAATACATTCAGAAAAGAAAACAGACAATTACTGCATTGAAATATCAAGCAATATTAGCAATAATAATGCCAAGAAGCAATGTACACATTGTCAAATAAGACATTATAGAGCACTTTGACTCTGAGGCTCACCATGAAGTCATCAGTTAACTTCTTATTTTTTCCCCCAAAGTCTCAAAAAATAGACAACTAATACCATACAAATAATAGTAAAGGAGAGTTTCAAAAAACAGATCATGCCAAATCCTATAGACAATAGAAAAAGAAGAAACATTTCAAAATCATTCTGCTTGATCTAGATACACCTAGAATATTGAAATTGGAGAAAATATATTGTTATAAAGGGAAATTGCAAACATATTTCACTTACAAGTGAGGATGCAATATACCAAACAACGTATCAACAAGTTGAATTAAAAATTAATGTTATAGTCATTTTCTAAAGGAAAGGAGGAAAAACAGTGTTCAGAGAAATGAGCCTCGCTGTATGAATCCCATAGGAATCACAATCGCAGGGGAAAAAAGTGAAGCTTAAGAGTTACTCATGTTACCCATTGGAGAGGGTCAGGTCACCTGTCACCGTCAGCCAATATGCAGAGATGGGGATAGGTCCACCAGACTTTGTCGGAAGGTCAGCAATTCTGGAAAACAGTGAGAGTAGCCTCTCCAAGACTGTTCTGTTCTTCCATTTCCAAAATTACAGTTTTATACGTAAAAGTTCAAAACAAATTATCACATTGACCCTTATTGTAAATAATAAGCAGCATAACTCAGTGACCTCTTACAACATTCCAATTCAAAAGCTAATCTAAATCAATCCCCCTAAATGACTCAGGATAGGCATCTTTAAAGTGGGTGCTAAATTTACAAAACAGGAAGAACGAGAGCAGGGGGTGAAGGTCAGGCAGGACCTCATCGGACCAGACCAGCTGCGTCCCGTGGGCCCTAGCCTAACAGATTTCATCCTATTTTCACTACTTGTGCTTTCATTCAGGGATTCAAGTTTCTTCCTCCAGAGACTCAGAATTCTAGTTTGAGTCAATCTCTAGACAAAAGTTACTTTGGCAAGATGAAAATGTAACTTTAGAAGTTCTGAGTCGCCCACGACACGCAGTCGTCCCTAACGCCCTCTCCTCGCCGCCATCCAGGGAAGGTTCCCAGGAGGGTAAATAGGGAAGCAGCCCCAGGGATTCCGGGCAGACAGCTTCATAACACCCTCCTCTCGTGGCTCCGAGTGTCCACAGTCCAGGATTCCTCTCCCTGTATCGTTGCGGTGGCTGTGAAGCGTGGACCGAGCCTGTCAGGCCTGGGGGGTGGGAGGGTCGTCCGACCAGACAGACCACTGTAGCCAACGCACCTAAATTACAAAACTTTGCTTGTGCTGGGTGACGTCACACATCAAGGCAACCAGTCACAAGTTCGCTTTGAAAGGGCCTGGTAGGGAGAGGACACTGTATTGGTGGTGGTCCTCTGTCAATCTCAGCAGACGCCTCGCCTCTTTTCTCTTAGCAACGGATGCGTCCTAGCAACGGCCGGCGGAGGAACTGCAGTTTGTGCTTCCCAGATTTGTTTTTCTTTGAGGGAAGGGTCAAACTCTCATCTCCAGCTCTCCAAGGAGCTTTTCTCCAGGGTTCTGGAAAGAGGATTCTTTGCATTCAGTTAGCAGTATCAGGTAAGGGAAACTCTGAATGGAAGGGAGGCGTGGAAAACAAGTATTTCACTCTCTCAAGGGCATTAAAACCCTCATTGAGCCAGCGAATGTGGTAGTGGCAGTGAAGAGTACAAAAAATTGCAAAACTTGCCCTGTTTTCAAAGAACTTCCATCCTAGCCAGGGAGACAAGAATAACAGCAAGAAAGCAGTTAAGACACTCGAAGAACTTTGAGGGCAGGTACTGTTTTGGTCACAGGTTATACGTCTCCAGGGGCTATCACGTTGCCTGGCACATAGTAACAGCTCAATGAGTCACGAACTATTCAATTCAAAAACAGCATGGTTCAGGTTGTTCATCAGTATTGGTGGGGGGGTCAAAGCAGAAAAGATTAATGGGAGCTGAAGTAGAGAGATGACTTCAGGACTGTTAAAAATAGGCTGCAGTAGATAGGAGGGAGATGTTCCAGGAACACGAACTCTTTGAAAGTAATGGCCTTGTCTTATTCCTTCAGCCACTACTTGACCTGCTCCCTAATTGCTGTTCAATACTTTCTCTGTCCTTCTCCCCAGTGTGTGCTGAATGCTCAAAGAATTCACAGCAAGCTTTCAGCTCTGAGTTTGAGACCCTTTGCCCTCACAGTGGCCTGACATAATTAGCTACACACAGTGTGATTGGAAAGTGTCAGGGAGAACAAGATAGTTCAGCCTGAGTGAGAAAGTCAGGGAGGCTTTGGAAAGAAGGTCATATTGGAGTTAAGCCTTGAAGGATGAGTAAGTTTTAAGCAAGCAGAGAGATGCACACGTGCTTGGAGCTGGGGGCACAGGAGGGCTGGAAGGGAAAGGGATTCTCCAGAGAGGGAGGTGGGATGCCCCGGAACTGTTTGGAAATGGATGATGACCCTGTGAAGCCTAAGTAAAACTGGGCGAGGAGGACTGTGAAGGGTATTGAAGGCCATACATGCGAATTTGTGCTCTACCCTGTTTTTCAAAGTCTGGTCTGAAGATCACCAATGCAAGACTGCCTCATAGTACTTTCTAAAATGCGGAGTCCCAGGGTGGACCCTAGATCTACAGAATCAGAGTGAGTCCAGGAAATTTTTAGCTCCAATGAGCTGCATGCCTGTAACACTGGAAGAGACACTGCTCTGGTCAATAGGGACCCACAAAAGTTATTACACAGGGAAAATTGGCATTTTAGGAAGAATGTTCTGAAGACTGGCCTCGTGAGTGATTGTTCCAGGTAGAACAGAGGCAGAGAGGCCAGTTAAGTGTCCATGATCTAGGGTAAAAGGGGGAGGGAGAAGAATGTGTGGATTTTTTTTTTTAATTATAAGCTTATTTTCATTAACCAGCAATTGAAATTAATGCATTTGGTAACAGACCACAGTAGTATTAGCAGGACCTGTGACTTTGTCACCAAGCAAATTGTAGCCTTTTTCTTACTACACTACAGATGTTGCAGATATATTATTTATGCTCATTGCTACCTCAGAATTAAGGGAATTAGTGGAACCACGACTAGATTTTGTTTTTATGTGCCAATAAAAAGTACACAAATTATTATTCAATTTAAAATATTGTAATAACTATAGTTCCATATAACCTGTCTCCCTCGTATGCCATGTTTTCATTTGATGCATGGGCTTCACCAGGCTGCCACAGAAGTTCATGGCATAAAACAGGTTAGGAATGCCAGTCTGGGAGGAAATGTTGAAGTCTTGAACCAAAAGAGGCTATGGGAAAGGAGGGGTTGGAATTCCAGAGACATTTTGAAGGGAGAAGTATAATAATAGTAAATGGGTAAATATCCAACCTCAGCAATAAGAGGAAGTAGTTCTAAAGAGGGAGACACCGAGGAATAGACCATTGTAGGTGAGTGTTGTGTACTTGCCAAAAGAGAACTGAAGAATCCAAGAGAATCTTGAAGCTTAATCAGGGTCTTGGTGGAGATTTAGTAAGTATTAGTAGTTCTTGGAGACACATTTACCGGATGCTTAAGATGTTAGTTTGGGGTTTTATTCTAAATCACTGTTTTAAGTAAAAGATGAGAGGTAAGCATGATACACTTATAAATACTTTGGAATAGAAAAGAGAATGATGACCACCTAGATAAGGTCATCGAAGACAACTCAGGAAGGTGAGAGTTTCCTAAGGAGACCTTAGGTGAAGAGAAAGAAATTGTAGCCATGCTACTGGTCTTTTCAGAATCAACATCTCATGGCTGGAAATACGCCACACATTCGTATAGGCAACAGATGGGAGCATGAAAACAGGTGTGTGCTGTCAACCGAAATGGCAAACAGGGAAGATTCTCCAAAAGAAATTTTCATTTACTCAGCAATACGCATTGCAATGGGAATACTCCTACCATCATAAACTATGTGTTTATTTAGGGAAGTAAAAGAAGACAAAAACTCTGAAAGAAAAAATGAGGAGGATGATATCATTGTTTGGGGATAATTATTTTTGGCTACAAGGATCCCTTACAAAGGTGGCACCAGTCTGAGGTTGGACAGGCAATTGCTAGACAGATGTCCTTGAGAAAGAATTTGTATGTGCGTAAGTTTGCAATGACCTTCGTGCAAGGTTGTAGTTTTGTACAGTCTTTTGTGATCTTGCTGGCTTCGGGCATATCTGCATGAAAATCCTCCCTTTCTGGCCTTGTTGGCTCTATTTGTCAAGGTTTTTAACACGTGACTGCACTTTGATTCTGGCAACTTTCACAATGCATTACATGAGTAAATCAAGAGAGATAATTCACAGGGCTTTAAATCACTGTATTGTGTCAATTCAATTTTTACCACTTATCCCTTCATCTATAGTAGTTACCCTCCTAAATGGAAGCGTCATAAAAGGACATAGTCATGGTCAAGTCCAGAGAGTTAGTTTGGAACCAGATCATGGCTGTGGATGCCGTGCTGCTCAACGACTGTCGCAGGTTGTGTTATACCAAGGACTTGCCCAATACCTACCTTTGTCGATCTCTAATGTTTTTTGTTGTCAACATCCAAGGTGTAGCCCAAAGGTATTCTGAAATGGACAAATTAATTTACAAAGAAAACAAATGATTTTAATAGCAAAAATATTTTAACAAAATGCTTAAACATCTCTAACTGTTACCATCTACCATTTCTGTTTTGAAATTCTATCAGCTCTAGTCCTTTGAAAACCAACCAAAATACAAACCACTTGGTCAGGCACAACATTTACTTTAGGAGTAGATAAAGTATCTCTTCTGCTACTCATAAAAATTATGAATTGACTTCAATTGGGCACTGAAAAAAATCAAGCATTTCAGAGTGATCTTAGTCAAGTAATATCTGGTATTAAAAATTATTCAGATCTTTTCATTTATTTAATAGGAAAAGTAAGATTTGAAAGATATAGTATAGTCACTCTATGAAACGTAATTTTATGAAAAAATCTAGTAAGCCCTGCTTTAATTTAAAAGCAATATTGTTGTTGGAATTTTTTTAAAAGCAAGTTCTCCATAAAAATAAACTATATAAATGTGCTTATTGAAATTATACAGATTATATTACTCATTTGGTTTAGATACCTCCTATTAGAAGTGATTTATTTTCTAGATATAATATTGGCAAGATTTTGATTATTTGCAGTTATTAAAATAAACTATGAAATTTTGTCTGAAACACAAATACAATGTAAGGTGTTTACTGCCAAAGTCATCATTTTCTTTCCATTTTAGATTATATTCTCCTCAGTCAGTGACTGTTTCTGTCTAGAAAGCCTGGCAACTTAGATATAATGCTTTTCAATTAAAAAGAATTAGGACTTCTAAAAGCCTTTCGAACAAGGTGGTCATGAGCCCTTTGTCACTAGGTTAATAACTACCCTTGGTCAATAATGTAGACAAAGAAGTCAATTAATAGTTGTGAAAGTAGTAGATGGGCTATGCTGGCAAGGTAGCACACAGTTAATGCATGTTGAATGTTATTGCCTAATTTACTAATGAATTAAAGAGGAATTAAGGTCATAGATGAAGTTAAGGTTGCTACTCAGCTGACCTTAAATTAGGGAGATTATTGTGAATTATCCAAGTGGGCCTAGTGTAGTCACAAGGTAAAGTGGAAGAGGAAGGAAGATGAGGTCTGAGTGTGCTATGTGAAGAGAAGGATTTAGCACCTTCTTCCCCCACCTCCTACCAGCTTTGAAGATGGAGGAAGGGGCCAAGGGGCCATAAGCCAAGAACTGCTGCTGGTTTCCAGAAATTAGGTAAGACAAGGAAACAAATTTGGCTGACTCCTTTATCTTAGCCCAGGGACACCTGTGTCAGACTTCTGAAGTACAAAGCTGGAAGAGAATAAATGTGTGTTAAGTCACAAAGTTTGTGATAATTAGTTACAACAGCAATGGAAAATTAATAGGGCATATATACAGGTTACTCCATAGACCACTAAGCAAAAGCCTTTTGTTTAGACTGGAAATTCAGAAGCTAAGAATTTGCATAGCCTACGACAAAACCATGGCACCCAAAAACCCAAAAGCAGGGGGTCAAGGAGTTGTTAATTCTGACTTTTTTTTTCCAGTACATTCAGTCACAGGGGTTACGATAATGGGAAAAAAACACAATCCTCATCCTCACAGAGTCTATGGTCCAGTTTATAGGCTAACCTCACATTTCCCCAGTTGAACTCCTTATCTTCCTTTTCAAATCTGCTCTTCCCATGGGGTCACCATCTCAGTGTACAACAACCCATGCTTTCAGCATCTTAGGCAAAGGTCATTGATGTCATGCTTGAGCCTCTCTCTCAGACCCTACATCCAAGTCACCACCGAATCCTATTGGCTCTACTTACAAAATATACCCAGAGTCCAATCACTTTTTCCATCCCCTTCTCAATTCCCTGATCTGAGTTGGCATCATCTCTCCCATGGATTATTAAACGTCTTTCCATTGGACCTCCCGATTCAGTCCTTTCCTTGCTGAAGTACTTTCTCAGCACAGCTGCCATATTGATCCTTAAATTGTGAGGCAGGTTGAGTAGAGTAACTTCTTAGGTCAAAGCTATCCACCTCGTGCAGAGTGAAAGCCACGGTCCTTTCGGGCATACGTGACCTAGCCCCCTGTGGTATATTATGTGCTTGTTCTCTGCATTGCCTCCTCTTCCTGTAAGAGAATCATGCCTTCCCACTTATTGCCAAGCAGGCAGAGAATTCCTCCCCTACTCTTAGGGCTGACTCTATGGCTGGCTTGCACCAGTGGAGTGTGAGCAGAAGGGACGATGTGCCAGTGCCAAGGAGAGACGTTGGAAGCCATTAGCCGGGTTGCTTTTCTTCTTGTTACAGAAGCAGCATATGTCAGATAGGGGCTGCTCCTTCAGCCTCATCCACACCCACAGTACATAACCTAAGAAGAAATAAATTTTTGTCTTCATATCTTGCTGAGAATTGGGGGTCACTTGTTATGGCAGCAAGGCTGACTAATGTACCCCCACCGCCGCTCTGATCAGCTTCATCTCTGGTCTTTCCCTCTCCTGCTCTGGCCATCATAGCCTTCTTGCTGTTTTCTTAAATGTGTCAGGCAGTCTCCTGCCCAGAACCTTGTATTTACTGTTGACCTGGAAACGCTCTTCCTTTCTCGGGTCTTTGCTCTCATATCATTTAGTGAAGTTTTCCCTGGTCATCTAATATAAAATTACAACCTCCCCCTCCTACAATTCCATTCCTTTTCCTATTTTATCTTTCTCTTTAGCAGTTATCACTACTTACGATACTAATTATTTTTCTTTTTGATTTGTTTTGGAGGCATTCTCTGTGCAAATAAGGCCAAGACAAAAGTAGAATTTAAATTATGTTAACGTACAAATTATGTACATAGACATACATGGTGGGCCTCTCTCTTAGTGTCTAGAGTGGCTGCTGGGGAGCCCAGCACAAGCCAGCACCAAGCCTCTACCTGGGATGGGAACTTCAGCTGGGACAGTGAACCAGTGTCCTCTGTCACGCTTCCCTGGGAGGGCCTGGGACCAAAACCTTGATGTTTTGGCAGATCACATAGTGTGCTCCAGCTGAATGGTTCCATCAGAACAGCAGGATCTTATCAGCAAGCTTGTTGTTGCAATAAACCTTTGGTCGCAGAACACCCACTCTGTGAAGATACATGTTGATTTAGCCCAGGGCAAAATGTAGACAACATATTCTTAATTTTGCTAGGTGATACTGCTTCATGTTTGAAATGGTAAACTTGAGCTTATTAATGGTATCATCTCTTTGCACAGCCTACGTCAAAACCATGGCACCCAAAAACCCAAAACAAAAGAGTCCAGGCGGTCCCAAAAAGGCAGCACAAGGCAAAAAAAGATCAAACGTGGTATTACCTGGTAGGATTGCTTTTCATTTAATGGGATATATTGTGGATTTAGTATTTGTACATAGTCAAAATGATTGTGGCTTTATATATCAAATACAGTGAAATATTTTTGCCATGATAAAGATGGCAAATGCAGAATTAAATATATGGAGACTAATTCTGACTTTTGACTCATTTATAGCAATTAAATGCCATATAATGAATGTCACAATAAATTTGTGTGGCACTGAGAGATAACTCTGCATGCAAGATGATTATTCGTATTTTCTCCAATTATTCACAAGACAGTTTAAGTTTTCCTTGTATATATGTTTTGTGTTTTAAGGTTTGGTATAAAATTGTAATTGTGGCCAGGCACAGTGGCCCATGCCAGTAATCCTAGCACACTAGGTGGCCAAGGCAGGAGGACTGCTTGAGCTTAGGAGACCAACCTGAGCCACATCAAGACCCCCTTTCTACTAACAGTAAAAAATAAGCCAGATGTGGCAGCACCTGCCTATAGTCCCAGATATTCTGGAGGCTGAGGCAGGAGGATTACTTGAGTCCAGAAGTTTGAGGTTGCTATGAGCTATGATGATGCCCCTGCACTCTATCCCAGGTGACAGAGTGATATTCTGTCTTAAATTTTAAAAAAAGAGGAAGAAAAAGATTGTAATGGTAAAAAACTATAATGAATTTGCCTCAAGAAAGTAATTTTGACATCATTTTTTAATATTCTAGTTAATGAAGAAGTGGAACCAGTAAATATGGAGGTCATGGGTAAGTGGAAATATGATTTAGAATTTACATCCTTAGTTTCATAATATTTTAATATGTAATAAGCTGGCAAGAATACTACAAATTAAAGTGATCAATCAAAATGTACTTGGGCTAAAATTACACCATATCATTTAGAATATAAAATAAAATAACTTAAAGAAAGAATAAAAAATAAGAGCGAAAAAGAGAATTTCAAATTGAGAAATAGACAAGGACCAAGCAGTCCTTTAAAAATCCATTCTACGATTATTGAAAGACTTTGTAACTATATAGTATTGTAAGCCTGCAAGTTATTACTTTTATTAGAATAGCATATTTTAAATTCTGACTCATAGGTAATACTTACCTGTACTTCATGGTAAGATTCCACTATTTCAAGGAAAGAGATTGATTTTTAAGCAAATAAACTCAAACTTAATTAAACTGATGTCGTTCTTACTTTTAAAGGCTAAATCATTTTATTCCAGCAGGACTTTTTTGTGGGGTGCAGGGGGAACATTTCCCTTAGAGTTGACTTAGATGCCACACTTCACTTTCAGAAACAGAAAGGAAACAGTGAGGGTGAGCAGGAAAAAGTTCTAAATTCCTCGTAGGCCACTTTAAAGATTTTGGCTTTTAATCATATAGGATGAAGAAATATTGGTGGTATTTAAGCAGAGAGTGAAGTGATCTGACCTCTGTTTTAACAGGGTCACCCAGACGACAGGCCCTGCAGAAGCAAAGACAGAGGCAGGCCATGCAGTCAGTAGGCTGTGGTGGCATGTCAGGGGAAAGAGGCTGGTAGCATGGGCTAGGGTAGAGGGGGCAGAAATGTGGAGAAGGCAGGAGGATGTCAGTGACAGGTGAGCGGTCCTGGCATCAGCCCCTAGGACAGTGCCTAGAGTAAGATATGCTACCTAGCGAATAGTTACTGAATGAATGAATGCACTACGCAGAAACTTGGGAGTCATCCTAGGTTCCCTTTTCCTCCTCAACTCATCCCCACTCTCATCCGATCCAGCCCAAATTCTGTCAATTTCACTTCTAATATATATCTCAGACCCATCTGAGCATGGCTTCTAAGGCTCTAACTGACATCACTGTTTCCACTCAGGCTCCTTCAATCTGCTTACATGCAGCGGCCTGACCATGCCTCTTTCCTCCTTAAACTCCCCAGTGGCTCTTTGCCAGTGGAAACAGGTACAGTGGTCCTGGCTCTGCGTTTCCCCTCTACCCTTATCTCCTGCTCCCTTCCCTTGACCTGCAGTCCACCAGCCTTGCTTAGCACAGAACATTCCAGATTTATTCCTGCCTCAGGGTCTTTGCGTTTGCTGCTCCTGATGCCTGAATAGCTCTTCCCTTGGGTCTCTAGGCAACTCTGAAATCATTCTATCCTCACCTACTCTGTGGGCCTTCCTTGATGGCTCTGTCAACCACAACCCTGTTTAATTGCTTTCGCAGCACTTAAAATTCTGAAGTTAGAGTACAGTGCTTGTTATTCATGCAAGTTCTATAAATTCCTTTTTGAATACTGACTGTGGAAGTTTGGTGTGGCCTGTTGGCTGCCAGGTGTTGGCGGTTATTGCTGATTGCCAACCCCAGCTGAAAACAGTCTACTCATTTTACCGACTTCTAGATAAAGGACTGTTAGAGCCCCTATTAAAATTGCCTTGCAGAAGTCCGATTAGTGTGAAAAGATCATTTTCTTGTAAAACAAAAATCAAGCTAGTGAAATTTGAAGTGTGTGTTTAGTGGGGGCAGGTAACCTAGGACACAGTCTTGTCCTTCCTGTTTCTTGGTGGGCAGGGAGCTAGTTTTCTGGGCTTTCTGAAAGCCTGGTTTATGAAGGAAGGCCGCGGCCTCCTTTATGGTGCCAGTCCGCCGTGGGTCTCACAGCTCCACCTAGTGGCTTTTATTAGGCACGCAACGCAGTTCTAAGTGAAAGTGTGTTTTCAAAGGGTTGTGTTGAGCAAGTCAGAGGTCACTTAGCCTCTCGTATGTGCTAGGAGTTATAGTTAATATTTTGAGGAAGATAAAAATGGGTACTTTGCCCCTAATTCACGAACCACTTGAATTCCAAGTGTTACACAAACTGCAGCTTGCTAAATATTCCCACATAGAATCAGTGTTAGCACACTTTAATTACCACCCCCCATTACTCGAATACCGTAAAGCAATATCTCCATGGGGAGGACACAGACACTTTCTGCCTCGGGGGCTCATGGGTTGAGCAGTTGGAGGGAGGGTGGTGGGATACCCAGGTGCTTGGGAAAGACGGGAGTGGGCCCTGGGATCCTGGGAGTGCTGAGTTGGGGAGAGAGTTCTGGGGGCAGATACAAAGCTGAAACTGGTGTGGCAGAAGCTGATGGTGGTAAAGATAAGAAAATGAGAAGAAGGCTGGAGAGAGGAGATGGCACCAGGCAAAAAATGCTCCCTAGCACTTTCCTTCACTGGCCCAGGGCATGGCTGCTGCCAGGTTCTGGCCTGGGGGTGGAAAGGGACTGAAAGTGCTGGGTGATCTTGAACCCTTCCTCCCTCCTCTTCTGAGGGCAATATTGGGACTGGGAAGGCAGAAGCGGGAAACAGGATTCCCTACCCACCTTCCTTCCCATATCCAAGGGTGCATTAACACAATTCCAAGGGTATATTGGTGCAACCCACTTGAGAAGTCAGTAATTGAAAACTATGAAGAATTGAGCAACAGTAAGTTTGACTCTATAAAGGAGGAGCCTTACAGAGGAGAGGTCCCATAAAGGGTCAAGGAAAAGTTTCTTCAAAATGAGGCACTATTGAGCAAATCAATGCCTCTCTGTCCAACACCCCTGTAGGAAAAGTCATATAAAAGTATGAAAACTTGAAGGGGGAGGAGAAATTGATGGGGCCAAGATGGCCAAGGAGGGCAGAGAGGGGAGGACGGGTCTTCTGGAGCTGGGGGAAGCTCAGAAAGGCTGGTCCCTGAGCTGAGCAGCAGGTGGGCAGAGCTGCAGGACCTGGCAATTCTGGGCTACACAGAGGCTGTTTTCTCTGTGAAGCAGGAAGCCAGTCATCGGCAAGAGACAACCTGCAGGTGAGATGGTGAGGGTTGTTTTAGAAAAGGGGCATAGGCTGAAAAGAACCTACAAAGTTGGTCATACCTTCAGACTAATAATTTCACTTTTAAAGTCTATCCCAAGACAATAATGTGAAATGTTATAAAAATGTGTAAACTAGAATATATTTGGCTGTAGAATTATTTACAATAATTAGAAACAAGTGAGAAAAAAATTAGAATACCTACCAACAAGAGGATGGTTTAAAATTATGGCACAAATTTAAATTAATTTAAGATGATATTTTAGAAACATTATAAGTTGATGGTAAAATACTTGTAACATAACAACTATTTAAAGCAGAATTTAGGATTTCATACAAGGTATATATGGAGTGACTAGAAGAAAATAGAGCAAAACATTAACTGTTTTCTTGATGGACAGTATTATGGGGCATTATTTTCTTCTTTTTTATCCTTTTTGACATTTTTACAGTAGATATATTTAAATGTATAAACAATAATTTTAAAGTCTTAGAATTTTAATCAGGAGAATTACTAAAAACATGCAATTATATATTTTCTATTGCTAATATTTTAAGTGATTATATGTAATGTCCAAATTCTACTTTGTCTTTCCTAGGTCATCCAGAAATTTATCCTTTAGTATTAACGACTAAGACCCAGGAAATATTTAACTGCCGCATAGATGAAGATGTCACAGATGAACAACCTTACAAGCTTATCAAAAAAGAAGATATTTTTGAGGACTTCAAGAACAGAGCAGCAGTATCTGATTTCCACCCAGTCAAAAAAATTATCCAGGTATGTATAATATCTTTATTTTTTTCAGTCCGATCTCAAGAAGTTCTTGGCACAGAATAACAAAAGTTGGAGAGAATGTTGAGCTCAAATCTGGCATTCTCCATTACTGTGGGCAAATGCCACCTGGCCCACGCCTCCTTGAGAATTCTGTTTGATGATCCTCTGTGAAAAGGAAAGTTCTATAGGATCTTTCACAGTGACTGGCTATCTCATCCCACACCCAGAAAAGTTTATCTTTGTTCAGTTTTAACTAAATAGGAATCTGCCCTTATTTTTTCATATTGCTTTAATTGTTTAATTTATAATTTTGGTCCCAATTTATCTCCAAGCATGCTACAGCCCACACACTACATAAAAATAATGCCTCTCTTTTCCTATTAGAAATAAAATTGCAAAAAAAATAAAAAATAAAATTGCATGGTGAATTTCCCTGGACCCATTATGTTCTTAAGTGCTTTTTAAAGGTAATAAAATAATTTTGCAATTTGGAGTTATCAACCATGGATTAGCACAATGGTTATTCTTTATACTTGGTAGTTTAGAGAAATATCAAGTTTGCATCAGTATCAGAATAAACTGGATGGCCATTGAAGATTAACTTTCTCTTTTGATGATAATATTCGTGTAGGAATATCCTGGAGATGAGATTCTGCTTGTTTATGACAAAGACTTCAAATACGGACTGAATTTTTATATTATTGGAACCGAAGAGGGCAAGGAAAACTATTTAAACGTAAGAGAACCCAAGCCCTTTTTATTTGTTGATCATCAGAAGGAAGCACCTCTGGGAATCCCTCCCTACGTATGATGATCATTATTCTTATTTAGCTGTTTCCCTGGGACTCAGAACAAGTTCTGGCACCTAGAGCAGTAAGCGGGGGAAGAACTAAATCAAGCATCTCATGGTAGCAGGTGCTCTGTTTATTTGCCCTTCCTTCCTTGACCCAGTGAGAAGGAAAAGGCAAACCTGGAATGCTGCTGCTCTCAGCCACTCCCTGGCCCACTTTTCTGCTTCTCTTCTTGCCATCTCCATCCCTTCTGGTAAGTTACTGAGCCTCTCAGCTGTAAAATGGTGGCACCAATAGTACCCATTTCCGGGGCTCTCATGAGGATCAAATGGGCTCATACAGGTAAAGCCCCTTGTTCAAGGTGGGTGAGAAAAGTGACAGGTGCATGAAGCTGGCCTTCCAATCTAGCTTGGGAGGTTTTGTTAAATCATTTGAGGGTGACAGAGAGGTTTGTGTGGTTGTCCAGTAAGCAAGAAGAATAAAAGAAAGCTATAGAATTAAAAAATAGCTAACATTTTAAAATTTCAAATAGTATTTTATTTAGCTTTAAAAGTTTCAATTTTATTTTTATGGTTGCTTTTCTGCTTTTAGTTTTTTTAATATTATATTAAGATTTTAGCTAATTTACTTCAAAGCTTTTTTTAAAAATAAATAAATGTTACAGATAATGTTTCACTCCCCCTTGTATCCTCCCTAATTCCACTTTCTTCACTCTTTCTGTAAGTAAACCACTATTCTAAAATTGTTATATATCCTTCTTGCCTGTGATTTTATACTTTTAGCATATATGTATGTTCCACAAATAATGTATGTTATGATTTTATTAATTGAAAATTAACACAGAAATTATATTATTTTATACAGATCATTCTGCAATTTTTGTGTTTTACTATGTAAAAACAATTTTTGTTTTTACTTTTTAACTTTTTTTTTTACCTTAGCCATCGTATTTTTTTTTATTATTATTAAATCATAGCTGTATACATTAATGCACTCATGGGGCACAATGTTCTGGCTTTATATAAAATTTGAAATATTTCCATCAAACTGGTTAACATAGCCTTCATGGCATTTTCTTAGTTATTGTGTTCAGACATTTATATTCTACATTTAGTAAGTTTCATATGTACCCTTGTAAGATGCACCGTAGATGTGGTCCCACCAATTACCTTCCCTCTACACATGCTTCCCCCTCCCCTCCCCTCCCTTTCCCCGTTCTCCATATTCTTGGGTTTTTACTTTGTTTTTACGATAAAATTCTAGTTCTATAAATAGTGATACATTTAGAACAAGTTTGTTTATTATAACTGCTCTTGGGTTTTTTTTCTTTAATAATCATACTACTAAGTCTGAGTTTGTTCATTATAACTGCTCTTGGGTTTTTTGGGGTTTTTTAAAATAACCATACTACTAAGTCTGGCATGGTGGCTCATGCCTGTAATCCCAGCACTCTGGGAGGCCAAGGTGGGTGGAATGCCTGAGCTCACAGGTTCGAGACCAGCCTGAGCCAGAGTGAGAACTTGTCTCTAAAAATAGCTGGGCGCTGTGGTGGGCACCTATAGTCCCAGCTACTCGGGAGGCTAAGGCAAGAGAATTGCTTGAGCCCAAGAGCTTGAGGTTGCTGTGAGCTGTGACATCACAGCATTCTAACAAGGGTGACAAAGTAAGACTCAAAAAAAAAAAAAGAAAAACTCATACCACACTGTCATCAATTCATTCCCCTATTGATACTCATTTGGTTGTTCATTTTCACTATTACAAATAAAGTAGCAGTGAATACACACACACACACACACGCACAAGGTGGCCATAAAGTTTGTGTTGCACACTATTTACATTTTTATTTATTTATTTTATTTATTTATTACATTATTTACATTTTTATTTATTTATTTTATTTAGTTTATTTATTTATTTATTTATTTATTTATTTATTTATTTATTTAGAGACAGAGTCTCACTATGTTTCCCTCAGTAGAGTGCTGTGGTGTCACAGCTCACAGCAACCTCCAACTCCTGGGCTTAAGCCATTCTCTTGCCTCAGCCTCCCAAGCAGCTGGGACTATAGGTGTCCACCACAGAGCCTGGCTACTTTTGTTGTTATTGTTGTTGCAGTTGTCATTGTTGTTTAGCTGGCCTGGGCCAGGCTCGAAACCACCAACCTCGGTGCATGTGGCTGGTGCCATAACCACTGTGTTACAAGTGCCGAGCCTACACTATTTTATATTGCATATGAACTTTATGGCCTCCCTGTACATATTTTGTCTCCCATATTTTCCTCATCTTCTTTATATATTTTTGATGTTTCTTTGTTTTTCATTTCCTATTATTTCTTTTTTTGCTTTGTTTCCTTCTCACAATTCAAAAGCATGAAGCAAATAAGAAGATAAATAATAAGAAAGTGTGTTATTCATTATATAAAAGTAAAGTCTTTTTTTAAAAAACATATACATGTAGCTATAGCCTAAATTTGGTCACATGTTCCAGAAGATGATTTCTTTTATTCTAGCCTCCAGAAGTTCTGGAAGAACAGGAAGAACATAAAGAACTTATTTCTGAAGAGGTGTATGTTTACAAAGCACCTGTCTCTAAACCCTGGATTTCTCTGGGCAGTGAAAAAGAAATTGAGGAAGAATCAGTTAAGGAAGCCACAAAGCAGGTCAGAGGTGTAAATATGATTTCCATGTCCCTCTGCAGCTGGACAACGTTTATTCCTGAGGGAGTCATAAGAGTTGCTATTTGCTATGGGTTTTTGTTTTGTTTTGACAGAAGAATGACACTTGTCTTAAGTGGAGGTTATGGGTTGAATTGCATCCTCCAAAGAAAATATGTAGAAGCCCTAATTCCTAGTAACTCAGAATGTGATTCTATTTAGAAATAGGGTCATTACAGGTAATTAGGCAAGGTGAGGTTGTACTGGAGTAAAGTGGGCCCCTAGTACGATATGACTGGTGTTCTTGTAAAAAGACGGCCATGTGGGCTTGGCACCTGTAGCTCAAGCGGCTAGGCCGCCAGCCACATACACCAGAGCTGGTGGGTTCAAATCCAGCCCGGGCCTGCCAAACAACAATAACAACTATAACCCCAAACAATAGCCAGACGTTGTGGCAGGTGCCTGTAGTCCCAGCTACTTGGGAGGCTGAGACAAAAGGATGGCTTAAGCCCAAGAGTTTGAGGTTGCTGTGAGCCATGACGCCACGGCACTCTACCCAGGGTGACAGCTTGAAACTCTGTCTCAAAAAAAAGAGAGATGGCCACGTGATGGCACAGAAACACAGGGGATACCATGTGAGGAAGGCGGCAGAGATTGGAGAAATGTATCTGCTAGCTAAGGACACCAAGGATTGCTGGCCGTCACCAAAAGCTAGGAAGGAAGCAAGGAACAGATTCTCCCTCAGAGCCCTTGAAAGGAACCAACCCTCCTGTACCTTGATTTCAGACTTTTAGCCTCAAAACTATAAGAAAATAAATTCCTGCTGTTTTAAGCCATCCAGTTGGCATGTGGTTGTGGCAGCTATGGGACGCTATTAATCACAGAGTGACATTCCCTCCCAGAGCAACCCCTGTGAGGAGGATTTTTGAGTCTGAGAGATTTATCATGAAAGTGCTCCACTGGAGCTGATTGGCAGCAGCAGGACAGGGACCCGGGAGAGAGTCCTGCGGGAGTGCCACCGCAGGTCCAGTCTGGCAAAGGGAAGTCTTTAGCCTGAACCCGTAGGAAATCTGGAGTGTCCATTATACCTCAGAGTTGTCCCTCGGAGTTTCCCAAGGAGAGAAGTTTAGCTGTGCCCCTTACAGTCCACGACTGGTCAAGATATAAGCTGCCAGCCCCTTCCTGTTCTTTGTGCCAGCAGGCACAGTGGCCGCTGTAGCCTCGGGGCAGGTGCAACTCGCAGCTATGGAAAGCACAGCGAGCTGGGGGTCACACAGGAAGCCCACGGGGGACTTGGGAGGATCTGGGCAGGGCACAGTGTTATCCACCACACAGCCACGCTCCTCTGGGACTTCATTCTGTTGCCTTTACCGCTTACATGTGTTGCAGACTACATATATGATTTCTCGAAAACGAAGGAAATTTGGCGCACCAATTAAGTTCAGCGACCACAATGCTTCCCATATAAAAGATGCCTATATTGAATGCACAGCCTACCCGGATAAAAATTTTACTCTCAAACAAGTTGAAAAAGATGTTGGCATGCAAGTAATCCCCCAAATCAAGGACAGGAGTACTCAGACAAGATGGTAAGTCTATGATGGGTTTGTAGATTCTTATAGCCAATTACAGTAGAATCTAGCAACTGCCATGATTATTTTGAAAGATCTTTATAATAAATAGATCTCCACAGAGTAATTCAATTCCGGAAGATTTGATTATATCCAACAATACCTTTAAAATTATAAGAGACTTTACATCTTCTGTATTAACCTGGATTGAGTTGGAACACATTCTTCTTAGTAAAGCATCACAAGAATGGAGAAGCAAAATCCAATGTACTGGGCGGCGCCTGTGGCTCAAAGGAGTAGGGCACCGGTCCCAGATGCCAGAGGTGGCGGGTTCAAACCCAGCCCCAGCCAAAAACTGCAAAAAAGAAAAAAAAAAAGAATCCAATGTACCCAATTCTAATATGAAGGCAGTAGATGGTCTAATACAAGGTGGGGGGTAAGGGAATGAGGGAGTGGGGAGAGGGGAGGAGGAAGAGGGATGGGAGGTGATGGTGGATAGCACACCTCTTGGGGGCAGGACACCATTATAAGAAGGGAATTACCTAACAAATGCAATCAGCATAACCTGATGCTTTGTACCCTCAACGAATCCCAAACGATTAAGAAGAATCATAAGAGGAAATGAGACGCAAGTGTATAGAATGGTAAAGGCTAGGGGGCAAGAAAAGAAGTGATGCTGGTAACAATGACAGTGCTGGGCATCTCTCTCCTGGAATGTTACCGTTACCTCCTAACTGCTCTGTTCACCTAAGTCATCGTCTTTCCACCTCAATCAGACTGTTACTTCATTGGCTAAGTCTCTCCTTTGGCTTCCATTGTTTACAGAAATACACCCATCCAGAGCTACTAAGCTGGCATACAAGGTCCTTCTTCAGTGACAGGCACTACCCCTTCAGCCCTGTCACCCCTGTTCCTAAACCAGACCTCTGTGCTCCAACCCCAGAATACCTGCTGCTCCCCTGTTCCCTGCCTTTGCCCATACCCCCTCATCCACCTGGGAAGCCCCTCTTTACCCACTGAGACCCGACTCAGTCCCCTTTCCTCTGTGATCTGGAAACACCAGGTGGAATTGATCACTCCTTCTTCTGGGTCTCCGCTAGAGCTTGGAGGTACCTTTCCATCAGACCTGTGACCCAAGCTGTACTCATTTGTTTACTCATCTGTCTGCCTGAGATCTGGAACACTTTGAGGGTACGCACGTATCAATTTCACAAGGCAAGCACTTAACTGAAATGTATTCAGTGGATAAATGAATGGACGTGAAGTGGATTGCGGTGGCATTTTTTCCTTTATTGTCCACTAACCACCAACTATTTCCCAGCCACGTGCTGAGCCCTCTGGGTCTCTCCAACCCACTCTAAGGACCGGTGAAATGCAGCCACAGTTCAGCTCTCTCTTTCTGGGGGACTAAGGTCCTCCCTGGGGAATACAACATGGCAGTGGGGCCTGAGGGGGAGGGGCAGGAGGACCTAGCAGCATTCCCTATGGACGAGAACAGGAGAGAGGGCCCCTCTTAGGACCCATTATGAGGAGTGGCCACCAAAGAGAAGAGGGGCGGGACACCCTAAGTTACTTAATGGATGACTCCAGTGGCAAAGAGCACGTGGAAGAGGATGATGATAAAAACTATCACACAGATGAGGATGATCAGCTTCACATTCTTCCACCACAACTTCCAAGCCACCTTCTGCGATGTCGTCTTGAAGTGCTGGGATGTGGCTTCCAGAGCCTCTGTCTTGTTGCGGAGATGGTCCACATTTTCTCCTCGGACCAGGACCCGCTCCACATTCTGGGTCATGATATTCTTGACCCCCTTCACCCGACTCTGCAGGTCCCGTACAAGATCATTTCCTCCACCTTCACTCGCTTCCTCCGTTCCTCCCAGCAGCTCAGGCCTTTCAGCGGCTGAACTTGCTTAGTCTATTTCCTCCCCAGCTGCCAGCGTCCACTTCCTGCTTGCTCCAACTTTCAGCCAGGCCCTGCCCCTGCTGTGGCATTTTTTAAAGATTTCTTTTTAAACTTTTTATTTTGAAATAATTTTAGATTTATAGAAGACAAGACATGGATTTGGAATATGATTTGGAGACATGGAAAATGGGGAGAAAGCCCGAATTATTTAAATAAGCCTAACAATTTAAGGGCGTGGGAAGGACAAAGAGACCAGCCTGGGTAGGATGAGGGAAGAGCAGAGGGAGACAGCTGGGTTCTCTGGGGCAGACGAGAGGGGGCTTTGGCAAGTTCTGAAGCAAGGAAGAGCCAGAGTGATAAGACCATTAGAGTGAAGATGAACCAGGCAGTGTGGCTTGGAGAGCAGAGAAGGAGGAGGAGACGTTGAGGAGACTGGCCAAGTAAGATCCTGTTGTAATGAAACCTGCTAAAACGTGACCGGTGTCTAAAGTAAACAAAGACATCAAACAAAGACAAAGGGTAGAAAGGAGACAGGTGTAAGCACAGAAGGTGTTGTTATGAACGCTACTGTTAAACCAAAACCAACTTTCTTTACCCCTCCAGCTGTTTCCTAATCCTTTTCCTTTTCTTTACAATAAAACTCCTCAAGCAGCTGTCCACACCCTCTAGCTCCACATTCTCTTCTCCCATTCTGTCTTATTCACTCCTAACAGTTTTAACAACGTCACTAAACACCCGATTGCCTCATCCAGCGGTTCATTTTCAGGCCTCCTCAACAGAGTGTAACATGGTTGACGACTTCTCGAAACACTTGTTTCCTCTTGACCTATGGACGACCCTTACTGGCCTCCTGACTCACTGGCAGCTCTTCCCACTTTCTCTCACTGGATCCTCCTCTTTCCATTTCTGAACATTAGGGGACCCCAAAGCTAGTTCCTTTTGATCTTTTCCCTAACTGTATTAATCCCTGGGTGAATTTATCCAGCCCTGTGGTGTCACCTATCAGCTCTTCGTCCATGGCTTTCAAATCCTCATTCCACCTCAAGCTCTCCCTGAAATCCACATTCACATACACTATTCATCCACTTACTTGAATGTCTGCTATGTGTCTCGCATTTAATGTGCCCAACCACAAAGTTTTTATTTTCTGTCTTCAAATCGGCAACTCCCTAAATCTTACTCATCTCAGAAAATGGTAATGATATTCTTCTAAATACTGAAAGCAAAGACCTGGAATTTTGTTGACTCTATCTTTAAACTATATCTACTCCGTCCTCCTTGGACTAAGCTATCGTCAGCTCTTGCCTGGATCATTGTAATTTCTCCCAGCTGGACTTCCTTTAGCCATCTTTTCCATCCCACATTCTGTTCTTCATAGAAGACCAGAGTAACCCTGCTAAAATGTGTCAGATCGTGTCACTGACCAAAACGCTCCAATGGCCTCGCATCCTGAAGAAACCTACAAGGATTTGTGTGATCTAGGTCCCTTTGCCCCTCATTTCCCAGAGTCCCCCTTGCTCATCCTCTCCAGCCACACCTGCTTCCTTGGTCCTTGAATTCACCAAGTTTACTCCCACCTGACACTATTGCCAGGCATCCTTAGGCCTCATTCCCTCCTTTATTCAGATCTCTGCTCACATGAGACATTCTCTGGCACTCCTCATAAAAGCAGCAACAACTCCCATTACTGTCCATTTTCTTTATCACTTATTTATCATCACTTAATATGTATTTTTCTTTTTCTTTTTTTTTTTTCTTGAGACATAGTCTCAAGGTGTGGCCCTAAGTAGAATGCCATGGTGTCATTGTAGCCACCTCCTACTCTAGACGGGATCTCGCTCTTGCTCAGGCTGGTATCTAACTCGTGAGCTCAAACAATTCACCTGCCTCAGCCTCCCAGAGTGCTAGGATTACAGGTGTGAGCCACCATGCCCGGCCTTAATATGTATATTTCTTCGTCTCTCTTCTTTCCCCTGGATTTTAAGCCCCATGACAGGAAGTTTGTGCTTGAAGATTCTGGGTGAAGTGTTCCTTATACTCTTCTTACAACTTTTCTATATGTTCAAAATGATTTCTAAACAGAAATTTTACAAAATAAGAGCTTTCTGATTGTGTTAGAGATAAATACGTGTAGACTTTGAATGGGGGTCAAAGAAATTCAGCATGGGAAATGTAAACATAAAATAATATCATTGTCACAGAGGCAAACTTTTGTCATGACCTGTAGTTACTTTTCTTTGACCTAATTTTAGGTATTGAATTTTCTTTTAATATTTTAGGACATATCCCAAAAATGCTACTACACAGTATTATCCAAGGGAATTCTCACAAGAGGAAAAAGAGGTGGTTGGACGATCAAAGCCTTTCTCTGACTTTATTGACAATATGTCTGTAAGGTAAAAAAATTGTCTATTCAATTTCAAAATAAAACATAAAATATGTATATTTACTTATAATAGTAGGTCTTAATAAATAGTCTTGTGTATGATATGATGTCTAGGCAGGAAGTATAAAGGCACTTAGTCAGATATGACATGAACATATGGCACGTTCTACAGATTCTCAATATTTCTTTCCTTTCTGTTTCCAAGCATCATCTTAGACCCCCCCAAGCTAGAGCCACACCAAGCACAGTGTGAACAGCTGAATGTGTGAGTGAGACAGGATACCCCAAAAAAGTAAGGTCTAGGAGAACAGAGCAGACCTCAAGGATACACCTGCGAGGTCCTCCCCGTGGGTTCTCAAGGAGACCCCAAGGATACACCTGCGAGGTCCTCCCTGTGGGGACTCAGCTCTTAGGAATCTGTAGAAACTTAACTTCCTGGGACCTTGAAACTAACACTTGCTTCAGCTTCTGTCAAAGCCTGGGGTTCTGTAAAAGCCGGAGCCCAGTTCTCTAGCTTGATTTAAACTGACCAATGAGAAAGGTACCCTTGGGCAGGAACTTTTGGACTGGGGATAAAAAGGAGAAGACTGAGCCAGTTGGGGAGCATGGCCATTTTGAATTCTGCTATGCTGTTGCTCTGTTGGCTGAAATAAAGCCCTTCCTCTTTTAAACACGGTGTTTGGGTGTTCGTTCTCGGCATTGGGCCCTGTCTTCCTGCAAGATGAGAATGCTGTTCTACTTGCAAATTAACAATTATTTATATTTACCATGGTTGCTTTTCTGGAAGTCTTTTTTTCCACTCTTCACCACCCCTCCCACTACCCCTACATTATCTTCTCTGACTCATACAGGATAATAAAGATGAGGATGCTGTGGATACTAATTCCCAAAAATACCTTTTCAATGAGAACCTGAATTCAATTCTGATTTGGATGTTTCACCCTTTTCACTAATTCCTGTGCCACTCCTACTGGCTCTGAAAGAAAGATGTCTTCAACAGTCCCCCTGTGCTGGTACTCAGACCCTGAGCAGAGCCTTGGGGCTTCTAAACCAGAGAAAGAGTTTGACAAGGTCTCATCAAGCTGATATCAGAGTTCAGAGCGGTGGAGCCAATGATGCCCATCTCTGCCAATTATATTCAACAAGTTGGTTTCCATTGCTATCCAAAATTAAAACTTTGGGCTCAGCACCCATAGCTCAGGGGTTAGGGTGCCAGCCACATACACTGAGGCTGGCAGGTTGAAATGCAGCTAAGGCCTGCTAAACAACAATGACAACTGCAACAACAACAAATAGCTGGGCGTCTATAGACCCAGCTACTCGGGAGGCTGAGGCAAGAGAATCGCTTAAGGCCAAGAGTTCGAGGTTGCTGTGAGCTGCGACTCCATACACTCTACCAAGGGCGACATAGTGAGACTCTGTCTCAAAAGAAAATAAAATGTCAATTAGTTCCTTTAGATTAGAGGAAGAAGGAGGTAGAGGAGGAGGAAGGAGCAAGAGGAGAGGAGAGGAGGAAGGTGGAGGAAAATTGGCATAGTAATTATAGTATAGTAGCCCCGGTCAGGAGTAAACAAGAAACCTATTTTTGTATCACTGCCATCCTTCCAAGTTTAAGACTGTAAACCTGCTTAAGGTTTATTTAATATTTTCAAATTAATACAAACTTGGTTTTGTTCTAGAAGAAAGCCCTTTTAGAAATGAGTTATTTCTTTCTCATGGAATGCTCTCTAAAGCAAACCCAAGGGAAGCATTATCTGCACGAGAAGGTAATGATGTGAGAGAGGAAACGTCGAGGGGGCTCACGGGCATCTGAGAAACTCTTCCTGGGGGATTAAAAAACCAAGAATACAGATTTCACTGCAGACAACAGGCTTTATCGCCGTTGGTTACTCGAAGGAGCCACGTGGTTCCTGGAAACCCCAGAAAAGGTGCTGTCTCCATTTCTTCCTTGTGAAGTACTTCCCCCTTCTCACTGAGAGGGAAGCATGAAGAAACCAGAGCACAGGTCATGTATCTGATGTCTTTGCAGAGTAATTCACAGATTTTTTTTGGAGACAGTGTCACTCTGTCCCCCTGATAGAGTGCCGTGGTATCATAGCTTGCAGTAACCTCAACTCTTGCCTCAGCCTCCCAAGTAGCCGGGACTCTAGGTGTGCATTGCCACACCCAACTAGTTTTGTGTGTTTTAGTACAGGTGGGGTCTTGCTCAGGCTGGTTGTGAACTCAGCTCGACGGATCCACCCGCCTTGGCCTCCCAGAGTGCTAGGGTTACAGGAGTGAGCCCCTGCACCCACCTGGCTGAGCTATTCAGAGTTGAAGGTGCATATGAAGCCTCTGGGGATTTCATGAACACGCAGGTTCTGACTTGGTGCAGAGTGCAGCCTGTGACTCTACACTTCTAACCAGCTCCGGCCATACCGCTGCTCCTGCTGCTGCTGCTGATCTATAAACCACAGTTTAAGTAGTGAGGTTTAGTGCCAGAAGATTGGTAGTGTTAACGATTAACAAGGTAACCGATGGCACCCTTTTTTACGTTTTAGGAGTACCTATCATGATATTTAGTGTCTATATTTAATTTTCTAAGTCAGTTTTTTTTCTTATGTTAAGAAATTAATAATTGAGAACTGCTTTTTCAGCTTACCACATTTATTTGAAAAAGTTGGACTTCTGATCGTTATGGGGAAACCTGGGGTGACATGCTAATTGTGGGAGAGCTCTAAGGGATTCTCAGAGCAAGAGGTAGCAGAGCTTTCAAACCCAACACAATAAACATCATAGTGACTACATACGTCAAGACAGTAGTCCCTGAACTACTAAGAGAAGATCCGAGGCCTCAGATTGTTTTCGAAAGGAGCATTGTCAGTATGTTTAGCAGAATAATTCACCCTGGGCCATTTTTATGCATTGCACAAGATTTAGTAATGGAATCAAACATAGTCACACCTTCCAGGATGGTGACAACTAAAACCACCAAATACAAGCACACACTCACACAACTTCTAAACTCCAAATCCCCCTTTGTTGAGAATATCGTATTTGTTATTTTGAATTATGTATGTATTTGTGCTACCCTTATTTGGTATAAGTGATCAGTTAGTACTGAATATGCCTAAGAAAATTGCCTTTTGTGTCAGTTCGAACTTTCCAGAAAGTGAACACGATGAGTTAGAAGCAGGGGTTTACCAGGAATTGCACTGTGAAAAATAACCGAGCAGGTGGACCTGCGGACAAAGTCTCACTGACCCTGAAGGAGCTTCAGAGCAAACGGTCAGGCCCCCAACATCCCTACAGCAGCCGTGCTCAGCCGTGACCTGGAGAGAGCGGAGCTTTAGCTTGGAAACTGAGGCAGATCAGGGAGCTGTTGGAGGCCGTCTGCTCAGGGCAGTCCTGAAAGCTAAGCGGCAGGTTCTTGAAAGAAGTTCTGAGTAGCACACCACCAGGACAGCTTTTTCCTCTTAAGGCGTCTATTTCACATGAGGTTAATCCTTATTAACAAATACGATTGAGAATTCTTATACATGAAGTAGAAGGGGCTATTCAAATAACCGTAACATTCACTACTAAAACCCAACACCTTAATTGTTTTTTTTTTTTTAATACAAAATAGTGTTGAAATAGCCCTGCAGCAAAATGAAATCATGAACACATTTATCGATGACTGGAAATGCCTCGCAGAAGAAGAGGGTACCTTTGTGGATAAGACCGATACCCAGCTGAAAGAGTACCAGTCCTTTACCGACCTCCACAGCCCCATGGAGAAGATGATCACCTGCGTAGCATGGCACCCAACCATCTATGGTGAGAAGGAAATGGCAGGGATTCCCTTTCGTGACAACATTGAAACTGTATACCGTTAGATGTAAAATGGCCAACTGGCTCAATTCCAATATGACAAATTGCATTTCCTAACTGCCAGCCATCTGCCAAGCACTTGGCACACTTTCTTCCCTGTCCACTGTCCCAGCACTCATGTAGGACACACCCCCACGTGTACCATCCTCTCTATTTTACAACAAGACCAAAGCTCAATGCAGGGAAGTGACTTGTTCAGGTCACCCAGCTGGCACAATGCAGAGTCTGGATTTGACTAGGGCCTATTGCACTCCCAAAGCCAAATGCATTCTTCCTAACACCCTTCTTTTCTGAATACTGGACAAGACAGGAAACACACTTCCTTTAAAGCAGAGGTTCTCAACCTTCCTAATGCCTCCTAATGCCGTGACCCTTTAATACAGTTCCTCATGTTGTGGTGACTCCCAACCAGAAAATTATTTTCGTTGCTACTTCATAAGTGTAATTTTGCTACCGTGATGAATCGTGATGTAAATATCTGATATGCAGGAGGTATTTTCATTGTTACAAAGGGGTCACGACCCACAGGTTGAGAAGTGCTGCTTTAAAGGGTCAGCGGTCAAGGGAAGTCGCAATGTGTAAAGGTGGAAACACGGAAAGAGAGAGGTCTTTGTCCTCTTTCCTCCACACTCCACTGGCCCTTTTCTCACAATAAAAGAAGGAAAGCAAGCTTTTCTTTCACCACTAAATCTTCTAGACCCACTGTGTATATTTTATACTAACACAGATCTAACTAACTAGCACATCTCAGTTCAAGCCAGCCAGATTTCAATTGCTAAATAAGTGACATGTGGCTAGCAGCTACCATATTAACTAGAAGAGCTTTAAGAAAACTCTTGGTCTCCTGTGGAATATTTTTACTCAAATTTCATCAAAATGGAAATAATTCGTGACTACGTAGAAAAGCAAAAGCTAGAAACATTTCTCCATGTACAGCTGCTGTTGACTTTGATTTCCGCTTGTGTGTCAATCAGGGCTGATAGCCGTGTCGGTAGCCGTGCGACTCTCCTTCGAAGAGAGAGTCCAGTATTCTGGTAAATTATTGCTGCAGCCATCGTTGATTCTCTTCTGGAGTTTCTCTGATCCTATACATCCTCAGGTGATCAAAGAGAGTAGCCATGTAGCCATCAGGTATCCCTTTATAGTCAACTTATGTTGCAAACTCATGTAAAGTTTGGCTTTCTTCAATGCAGAACTTGTCATCATTCAATATAAGCAAAACTGAAATCTACCCTTGGTTTATTAAACAAGTCACCAAGTCTTTTTGTTTTGTTGTTTTTTTTTTTTTTTTGGGGACAAAGTCTCACTCTGTCACCCTGGGTAGAGACTCCACAAAGTGCCAAACAAAACGAGATAAATTATCTTTATCCCAATTCCAGTTTGAAACCTTTAGCCCTGTGGTGTTAAAGTAATACCCTAAGGCCGGGCACAGTGGCTCATGCCTGTAATCCCAGCACTCTGGGAGGCCGAGGCTGGTGGATTGCCAGAGCTCAGGAGTTTGAGACCAGCCTGAGCAAGAGCGAGACCTCATATCTACATAGAGCCAGTCACAGTGGCGGGCACCAATAGTCCCAGCTACTCACAGGCAAAGGATTGCTTGAGCCCAAGAGTTTGAAGTTGCTGTGAGCTATGACGCCACAGTACTCTATCACGGACAACAAAGTGAGATTCTACCTCAAACAAAACAAAACAAAACAATGGCTTAGGAGGGCCTATGTTTTTGGTTGTTATGTTTAAAGAATGATAAACATGGCAGTATTTTGCTTTAGGGCAACACGGTAGCACTGGTACCAGTTCTTGTAAATAGAATAAATGCTTCAGGCTTGTGTTCCTTGCAGGACTTGTTCGACTTCTGGGTCCTGTATTATTTTAAAATTCGAAATATTATTACCATAATAACTCCATCTTATCTTCTTTAACAGGTTTTATTTTTGAGTGCCTGGTATGTGTCAGTCTAGGTGTACGGTAGGGAACAGAACAAATATCCTGCCCACACAGGGCTTGCCTTCCACATCTTTCAGAAACTCGAATCTGATAGTTTTTTCATTTTTTATAAAAATGATAACATGCCCCCCAAATTGCCTATACTTTTTCTGAAAGGGAGGGTAAGTGAGGGGAGAGACCTGACTCCCTTTGAGAATATACTTCCAAACACACAACCAATGTCCACAAGAAAATTCAACAAAAGCAGCTTCGGATCCACAGGTAGAATTCTGGGAATAGCGTCTACATGAGCATTGCTTATAGAGAACTATAAAGTTAGACTTTTAACTGTCTGAATATTATTTTCTAGCACTAATTGTATGAGCTTTTCTCATTCTTTCTCGACTTTGTGGCGTTCGTTTCAGTTAATGCTGGAGGGCCCAGATGACATCTTCTGTTTCCAGTTCTGTCCGAGTGACCCTAACATCATTGCTGGAGGATGTATAAATGGACAGGTACTTAGAAAATTTTTTCAGCTGTGTATCAAGGTAGACAATCCTCTGTAATGAGTTTTGATTTGGCAGTTTTTAAACTTAAGGATTCAGCTTCACAGAAAGAAGGCATGGCAATTCTGTGCCAATCACCATGCCAGGAATTAGGACATAAAGATGATATAGGCTGGGCGCAGTGGTTCACGCCTGTAATCCTAGCACTCTGGGAGGCCGAGGCAGGTGGACTGCCTGAGCTCACAGGTTCGAGACCATTCTGAGCAAGAGTGCGACACCCCCCCCTAAAAATAGCTGGGTGTTGTGGCCGGCACCTGTGGTCCCAGCTACTAGGGAGGCTTAGGCAAGAGAATTGCTTATGCCCAAGAGTTTGAGGTTGCTGTGAGCTATGATGCCATGGCATTCTACTGAGGGTGACAAAGTGAGACTTTGTCTCAAAAAAAAAAAAAAAAAAAAACAAGATGATGTAGTATCTACACTGGAGGGATCTTACAGGGTAACCCAGATACATAACTGAAACAAAGCTGGGTCACATCTGTTTGTATTGCTGGGATGGAACCACAGATCCTATTAAGACTCATGGAAGAACAAAGCTACAAGCATACTACCTCTTGGGGAAAAAAGGCCTTTTCTGAAATTTCCCTGGGGAGAGGAGTTAGGATGATCCAGAATTTAACTAGATATTCACTGGAAAGTACACAAACATCATTGAATTTATGTATATAAAATTTGACACCATGTTTGCTTTTTTTCCTTTCCTTTTTAAGTTCTCTAATTTATAAAAAAAATGTAAATCCTATCCTTCAATATCTTGTTTCTTTAATAAAACAAACAGATAATGTTAATGTTGTTTTATGATCAAGGTTTAAATTCATTATGATTGACTGGATTTGACCATTAAAGGGGTATGTGATCTTTTGTGTGTAGCTAGAAAAATTTCCTTGTGGTTGAAATTTAAATGTCTCCATTGATCCAGAACCAAAATAACCAGGAAATCAAATTTCTCTCCCTCAATTCTGTTTAACAATCACTGAGGTCATAAGGATGGCTCAGAACCTAGCCCCCAACCCCTGAAAATCCTAAAGGGCCTTTTTTTTACTCATTAAAAAGGTAATATGACTTTGTTTCAGAGCATTTTATTTTATTTTATTTTAGAGACAGGGTTTCACACTGTCTTGGCTGGAGTGCTATCATGCAATCATAGTTCCCTGCAGCCTCAAACTCCTGGGCTCAAGCCATCCTCCTGCCTCAGCCTCCTGAGTATCTGAGACTATAGGCATGCCCTCCCACCACACTCAACTGTTTAAGAATATTCTTAAAAAGCACAAGATAAAAATAAAATCACTTACAATTTAATAACCCTGATAATTTGTTAGCACTCTAGTGTACTGAAATACCTCTTAACCATCAGAAATTAATCTAATTTAATATTACATATTCTACTTTATTCTGATTTTTCAAAAACTGACCTTCCAGATATATACGAATTCAGAATTGGTCATAATATTCAACTAAAAAGAAAAAATAAAAAGAAATCATTGTTTCCCAGCTGTTGGATATTTGCAAATGGGCCTACACGGTTGTCTAAAGCCACTGTCTCTACAATCACCGCACATTTCCCAAAACAGAGGGAGAACTCTGACCAAAGAAAAGGCAATTACGTGACATTCATATTGGATATTTTAATATTAGAATTTATGAGCACAAAACAGTATCTTCAGCACAAAAATCAAAGTGCTGAAGATAACTTTTGTAGAGAAAACATGCTTTTTTACATTACCTTTAAAAGTTGCTGAATTACTGAAGACATAGGCTTAATTTTCTTATCCTTGAAGGTGATTGATTTATCAGGCTGCATACCAATAGTTTTTCAAAAACTCTTTAAGACACAACTATTTCCCGGAGATGTTACACTGACATTTATTTCCGTTTCAGATTGTCATGTGGGACATCACTGCCCATGCCGATCGCATAGAGAACATAAAGTCGGGAGGCGGGAGAAGTAAAAAACCCATACTCAAGGTTCGCTTTTTGTATCTTTTCACTTCCAAGTCTTTCCATGCAAGAGTTTATGGGCATGTACATAACAGAGTTGCCAAGGTGAAGGAAAACTCAGTAGATAAAAGGGGGGAAAAAGTGTTAATTTTTAAGCCTTCATATCTTCGTCCAAACACGTTCTGAATTACTTTTACATAATCCTTGTGATCAAAACACAACAAAACAAATCGCATCATCTGTCCCAGGATGTCAGATTCTTTCCTATTGTTATTATTGTTAAATAAAATGAAGGGACCAAGGGACTTCCCTACAGTGAATGGGCATGAGACAGAGGCCAGGTGTGCAGGCTTGGCAGCCTCGCCCTGTGAATTAGACGTGCCACCTCATTTTGGCAGGAATAGGTGTTCTTGGGTATCAGAATGAAGAGATGACAGTCCTTTCTGAAGATAATATACTATGAAGATTCTGTAAGGCCATGGGCTCTATTAAGACAGCTGAGAGGGGGTGGGACACAATTAAAAGACGGACTCTACCTCACAAATGCAAACATTGTAAACTAAGTCTTTGTACCCTCAAATTAACCTGAAACAATAATTAAAAAATAGAGAGCTGAGAAAAAAAAATTGCTCAGCTCCCAACTCAGTACTTGCCCACCCTGTTGTACACTCCCCGAGCCCAATTCTTTAATATCAGCAGGTCTCTCACCAAGGAAGGGTGGCATGTGGCCTTCTCTCAGTGCAAAGAAATTCTCCTTCAGAATAAGATGTCTCGGCTGGGCGCCTGTGGCTCAAGTGGCTAAGGCGCCAGCCACATACACCTGAGCTGGCAGGTTCGAATCCAGCCTGGGCCCGCCAAACAACAATGATGGCTGCAACCAAAACATAGCCGGGCATTGTGGTAGGTGCCTGTAATCCTAGCTACTTGGGAGGCAGAGCCCAGGAGTTGGAGGTTGCTGTGAGCTGAGATGCCACAACACTCTACCTAGGGTGACAGCTTGAGGCTCTGTCTCAAAAAAAAATAAATAAATAAAATAAGATGTCTCAAGAATTCTCTAGGGAGTAGGTCAATAATACATCCTTGTTCGATGCAGAGATAAAATCTTAAACTGAAGGGGAAAGTAGATATCTCCTAAATATGTGGTTTATAGAGACATTAATTTATGTTTTCTCTTGAACTGGTATATCTCCAAGTTACTAATTTTGACTGGAATAATGAATAAGTAGAAGTTGATTCATAAGCGCTCTGAAATTAGCATGTAACTTTCTTTAAAATTTTTTCAGCCTATGTTTCTCCTTGAACCAGACAGTAACAAAGAAGCAATGTATATCAGACACTGCGCTGTCTCTTCAATAGAAAACGGGCACAGGAAGGTAATCACAGATATACACTGGCTGGCTGACACATTTGAGGTGAGTCTGGGTGGCTTTCTGCTTTTCTGCTGGTTGCAAATTTTAGATTTTATCCAATGATGTTCTTTCAAGCCAGTAGTTCATTTACACTGACATTGTAAAGTAACCAGGAACTAAGCATCAAAAATTGGGTTACTGTCACCAGACCCGTATCTGACTTGGAACTGGAAATAAAGCCAATCTTTCAACTTGGTTAGCTTATAACTAAAAGAATGTGGTTGGCATCAACCCTGATATAATAGTGGCGAAAACAAGGATTTGATATGTAACATGAAGTACAGATATTTTATATTTTAGCACTTATGGGTTCCAATTTTATGACATCAGCTATTTAGGGACAGGCAACCCTAAAAACCTGTGACGTATTGTAGTGTGTAATTTTGCTGAGGCACAGTCGTGAATTGCAGCTGGCAGGTGCAAACGCTTTGTGTAGTAAGTGAGCACAGCTGACTGCCCAGCATCTGCCTGGCAGTTTGTTTTTGTGGTTGTGTACTTGACTGTAACCTCACAAAGTGTGGAGCTTGTGAATTTGGAAACTGGTAAGCTTCTCAAAGGTTTCCCTCAAGGAAAGAGCTACTGTGTCCTTTGCAGAATTAAAAACTGAGAGTATCAGGCTAGGCTTGGTGGCTCACACCTGTAATCCTAACACTATGGGAGGCTGAGGTGGGAGGACTGCTTGAGCTCAGGAGTTCCGAGACCAGCCTGAGCAAGAGTGAGACTCCCATTTCTACTAAAATTAGAGAAACTTAGCGGGAAGTTGTGATGGGTGCCTATAGTCCCAGCTACTCAGGAGGCTGAGGCAGAAGATCTCGTGAGCTCAGGAGTTTGAGATTGCTGTGAGCTATGATGACAACAGGGCACTTAGCCAGGCACATCAGAGTGAGACTCTGTTTCAAAAAAACCAAAAACAAAAAATCGACGTGAAAATATTTCTGTGACAAAATAATAGACAAAGAGTATATGGCACAATTGTATTTTGATTTTAAAACCCTCTAATTCTGCAACTTCTGTGATAGTGGTATGCTTTTTTCTTAAAATTTAAAACAAAGAAGAAAAAAATTGTAAAGGTGAATAGCTATGAGAAAAAAATGTTACTCTTCTAGCTACACAGAATTTACTTTTCTTGCATTAAAAAAATAGATTAACAGAATGGGTGCTGTCTTTGAAAATCGAAGTGGAATTTGCTGCCAACTTGTCACATGTTCAGCAGATTGGTACGTCTTACTTTAAACGTTCCTAATATGTTTTTATACAATATGTTCTTTTTTCTTAGATGCTCCTAAAATCAGTGCCATTTTCTGCTCCTTAAATAATTTTTATTGTTAAATTAAACATAATTAAAGGACAGAATGTTATGGATTGTTGCCAGTTTAAGAATATCCTTTCATTGGCTGGGTACAGTGGCTTACACCTGTAATCCCAGCACTTGGGAGGCTGAGATGGGTAGATTGCCTGAGTTCACAGGTTCGAGACCAGCCTCAGCAAGAGCAAGACCCTGTCTCTAAAAAACAAAAAAAAATAGCCAGGCGTTGCGGTAGGCAAGGCAAGAGAATCACTTAAGCCCAAGAGTTTGAGGTTGCTGTGAGTTATGACGCCATGGCACAAGGCACTCTACTGAAGGTGACAAGGTAAGACTCTGTCTCAAAAAAAAAAAAAATCCTTTCATAGAAATGACTATGCTATTAAAAGAAGAATTAGGCCAGTGTGGTGGCTCACACCTTTAATCCTAGAACTCTGGGAGGCTAGGGGCGGATGCTGTCAATTGCTTAAACTCAGGAGTACAAGACTAGCCTGAGCAAGAGTGAGACTCTCATCTCTACTAAAAATAGAAAAATTAGCCAGGCAAAGTGGCGGGCCCCTTTAGTCCTTGCTACTCGGGTGGCTGAGACAAGAGGGCTGCTTGAGCCAAAGAGATTGAGGTTGCTGTGTGCTATGACGCCCACCCCGGCACTCTGCCAAGGCAACAGAGTGAGACACGATCTCAAGAAAATAAAATACATAAAATAAAATAATTAACTAGGCTTCATGGTTGAGAGTGTTGCATAACGTTACCCATAGTTATTCTGTTTCTTCATATTCTCATATTTGTAAATTTGCCATATTCAATTTTATCGAACAATTATGAAGATTATAATATTGAATTGGGGGAAATCTTTGTTTTAAGTAGAAGAGTTTTTACATTTTTATGGTATATTTATAAGAAGTGTTGTTGTAAACTACTTGGTGGCTATATTGAAGAATATTCATTTAAATGAAGTTACATCTTCCAATTTACAGCACCAAGAGTCCGCAGCGAAATAGGAGCTAAGAAGGATAATATTAGTTACCCACCATCCAAGTACTGGTAAACTTTGCCACTCCAGACGGCATTGAGCCCAATAGAAATAATGACCCCTTAGGCCACAGGAGCTACTATTGAGTGGCAGAAGGTACAAGTGATGTCAGCCAAGCCAAGGCAAGGGGCCAGGAGGTATGATGGGATCCCAGGGGCACGTATTATGGAAGACTCTTTTGAACACAAGCAACAGAAACTGACTATGGCTAGTGGAAGGTGAAGAGATAAGTTTATTTCCAGTAAATGGATTGGATATTTCTACCAATTCTCTACTGAGTGCTTTAATAGGTTACACAACAATCCTGAATTATACCTATGGACGGAGGAAATAAGGCTCTGAAGGCGAACATATGTTCCACCAATAGCTTGCTAAATATATAAGAGTTAAGTAGACAGCTTGTAAGCAATGTTGTTGCTGAAGCAAAGGAAGTGCTGATTCAGACCTGGAAAGAGCCTCAGGGATTTGGGCAGCAGTAATGAAAGGTCAGACACTGAATGAATCGGCTCCAAGTGTTGTGTCACTCCATTTAAGATTCGGAGTGACTGGAAAACGTTGCGTGGCCTGTGTTACATCATGAGCAGGGAAGAAAAGGCTGAGAGCCTTGAGTGACATCCCAACCTGACCGCAGACAATGGGAAAGGGGCAGTTCCCCAAACAACAATTAGAATACTCTTGCCAAGGAAAAGAGGGTTGTTGTCTCCCAGGCAAAAACAACGCATCTATCCTATCATCTATAGGGTCGTATGGAATTTTATGCAACAGTTAAAATTGTATTATAATTACATGGAAATGCTTATGCTATAACGTTAATTGTAGACAAAATGTAAAGCTATATTGCTTTTCAGAGACAGAGAGAATATTTGAAAGCACATAGACACAGGTCCTTGGTTAGTCAGTTACAAATGACGGCCCTCGAGTTTGAAAGGAAGATTGGTTGATTAAATGATTATTTTAGATGATTAACTGTATAAACATGGCAATATTCCGGAAAAATTTCTTTCCAAAGTTGTTACAAGTAGAAAATAAAGTTTGTGCATCTATAGAAAAGCTCACCAGAGAACTCCATCAGTCCTAACCTTTATACTTCAGCTGTGTAAGGATCTTACAATATGGAATATAAGAAAAAAATACGTTTTCATGAATTAAGAATGTATAACCGATTTATGTGGGAAGTTCAACTGATATCTGTATTTAGCAATGCCATTTCATGAATAAATGCTATGAATAATATCCAATAAGAGCGATATAATCTTGGAAAACAATTTTAAACCAACTATGGGCATCTTTGTATGTCACTTACGGGTTCTCTCAAGGATCTATGTTTTGACAACATAAAAATTATTAATATTTTTGTATTTGAACCATTTATTCATTGAGATGAGCAAATGATTAACATTGACTAAACTATATAAATGAGTCACAATTTTGTTAATCTTAGTTGAGTTGCAATCTGTTAATCTAAATACTTTAAAAACAATTTGTTTTGTTTTGTTTTTTGAGACAGGGTCTCACTCTGTAGCCCTGGGTAGAGTGCTGTGGCAGCATCATAACTCACGGCAACCTCAAATTGTTGGGCTCAAGAGATCCTCTTGCTGGAGTAGCTGGGGCTACAGGTGCTGGCCACTACACTAGGCTAGTTGTTTTTTTTCTATTTTAGTAGAGAAGGAGTCTCACTATTGCTCAGGCTGGTCTCCAACTCTGGAGCTCAAGCAGTCTGTCTACCTGCCTCAGCCTCCCAGAGTGCTAGGATTACAGGCGTGGGCTACCAGGCCCAGCTTGTTTTTAAAAACTTTTAATCAACCTAGGGCAGACACAAGGAATCCTACAACATGTGTGTACTATTGTATAGTGGTGAAATCCGACTTTCATACCCATCACCTGATTCATACAGTGTACCCCCCCATGGGGAATTTTTCATCTCTCACCTGCTTTCAGCCTCCCCCTGTTCAGTCTCCAATGTCCCTTATACCACTCTGTGCGCTTTTGCCCAGGCACAGCTTAGCTCCCATTTATAAGGGAGAACTCGCAGCATTCATTCTTCCACCCATCCTTACTTCACTTAGGATTCTGGCCTCCAATTCCATCCAAGTTGCTGCAGAAGACGTTTCATTCTCACCTATGACTGAGTGGTATTGTATAATATATACATATGCACCACATTTCTTTTTATCCACTTACCAGCTGAGGGATACTTAGATTGACCCCATATCTTTGGGATTGTGAGTTCTGCTGAGATAAAAACACAAGGGCAGGTATCTTTTTGTTACAATGACTTTTCCTTTTGACAGAAACACAGTAGTGGGATTGCTGGATCAATGGTAGGTCTTTGTTCTTTGAGAAATCTCCATTTTTTAATCGATGACCCCCCAACATACAAAGCTGTTCTACATGGGATTTGGAGTAACAAATTAAAACTCCGATTTTGTGTGTGTTTTGTAGCTTCTCAAAAATAGGAGAAGTCTCCATTCTGATTTCCAAAGAAGTCGTACTAATTTGTATTCCCACCAACAGTGTATAAATGTCCCCTTTTCACTGCATCCAGGACGGCATCTAAGATTTTTTGACTTTTCAGTAATGGTCATTCTGATTGGAGTAAGATGGTCTCTCATTGTGGTTTAATTTGCATTTATGTGGTGATTCATGATGTTGAACATTTTTTCATGTGTTTTTGACATTTGCATGTTTTTTTTTAAAATGCCTGTTCATATCATTTGCCCACTTTTTAATAGGGTTGTGTATTTTTTTCATTATGCTAAGTGATAAGAGGCAGTCAGTCCCAGAAGTCCACATATTTCATTTTTGAAATATTCAGCATGGGAAAATCTGTAGAGAAGGAAACATATTATTAAAGGTTGCCTAGGGCTGCTGGGAGGGCTTGGGGGAAACCACTAATGAATAGTAACTGCAAATATATTTGGGGTGTTTGGAGGAGGTGATGAAAACCTTCTAAAATGGATTGTGGTGATGCCCACACAGCATACATTTAAATATATTTAAAACCATTGAACTATACTAATTAACTGGGTGAATTTTGTAGAATATGAATTATATATCAAAATTGTTATATAAAAAAGATTATATATATGGCTCAGCACCTGTAGCTCAGCGGCTAGGGCACTGGCCACATACACTGAGGCTGGCAGGTTCGAACATGGCCCAGGCCTGCCAAACAACAATAACAACTACAACAACAGCAACAAAAAATAGCCGGGCGTTGTGGCAGGCGCCTGTAGTCCCAGCTACTAGGGAGGCTAAGGCAAGAGCATTGCTTAAGCCCAAGAGTTTGAGGTTGCTGTGATCTGTGACACCATGGTACCCTAGTAAGGGTGACAAAGTGATACTCTGTCTTAAAAAAAAAAAAGAAAGAAAGAAAAAATTACATATATAACTTTCCCAACTCAATATTCTTTTTTTTAATTTTTTTTTTTTTTTTTTTTTTTTTGAGACAGAGCCTCAAGCTGTCACCCTGGATAGAGTGTTGTTGTGGCATCACAGCTCACAGCAAACTTCAGTTCCTGGGCTCAAGTGAGTCTCCTGCCTCCGCCTCCCAAGTAGCTGGGACTACAGGCGCCTGCCACAACACCCGGCCATTTTTTGGTTGCAGCCGTCATTGTTGTTTGGCAGACCCAGGCTGGATTGGAACCCACCAGCTCAGGTGTATGTGGCTGGTGCCTTAGCCACTTGAGACACAGGCACCGATCCACCAAACTCAATTCTCATTAATGATATTAATCCTGAGATGGAAGAGGTTCTTAAAAACCCTTATAAACACTATCATTCTCAAAAATAGAAAATGCACAACTGTTTTTTTTCATTATCAGAAACATTAAAATAGGGAGGCACCTGTGGCTCAAGGAGTGGAGCGCCAGCCCCACATACCAGAGGTAGTGGGTTCAAATCCAGCCGCAGCCAAAAACTGAAATAAATAAATAAATAAATAAATAACTACTTAAAAAAAAAAAGAAAAAACAAAGAAACATTGAAATAGAGCAATGGTCACATTGCTCATATGTAGGAGTATTAATGGGAGTTCTGAGGTTGCACCCCTTATTTATACTTAATATAAAAGACTCAAATTTTTTTTTTTTTAAGCACAATATGTTTTTGGGATATTAGACCACAGAAAACTTTACTCCCCCAAACAACAGAGAAAAAGAAAGAGGAAGTTATTGAAATTCCTTTTGATGTTCCATCTACGTTTTTGCATCTAGACCTCTCCTGGAAACCTCTCTCTAAGGTAAGTAACATGGTATTTAGTCCTACCTATTTGCATACATACACTATATAATTTGCATGCATAGATATACATATACACACACTCTAAAAGTAGAGCAGCTCAAATTAACACAAGACTTTATAATTTACATGTTCATTCAACCAATAAATTTCTTCATTTTATAACTGCTAAGTTGTAAAATTATTATTTTGATACCTGCCAAGATCAAGCCAGAAATCAAAACCATTGTGAACTCAAGATTGATATTCATGTATAAGCAAGCTACAACTTACATATGGTTTGTGTAATAATTATTCAATTGTGTATCAGTTGCTTGAAAATTAGTCAAAGCTCAGGTTAGCAGAGAAAAGCTAATTGACTCTGCTATTGTAGCCAAAATTCTGCATATTTTGCATGTTTGTAAAAGGCACCAGTATTATTTTAAAAGCTATGACCAAACAGATCTGAAAAGTAATTGAATGAAAAATAATGACAGAACTTGAAGAAAAGCAATTTTAGTTTAAGAAAAATATGGCTACAGATAAAATATGTCTGAAAAGTAGGAATGGACTTCTGACACTGATGGCTCTTTCTTTAGAATGTCAAATTTTAATTCCAAACTTAATACTTTCCATTTGCAAGTGTTGCACAAATTACATTATTATTCTCTATAAAAAAGACAGCATGGAGGGACGAGAATATTCTCAAAGTAACCAGGAAAAAATTGGAAAGAGATGATTAGAAGTATTCCTGGGTAGGACTCAATGAGATATGAGTAGTTCAAACACATCAACAAAAACTCAGCTAAGAATAATTGTGTGGGATGGTGCCTGTGGCTCAGTGGGTAGGGCTCTGGCCCCATATTCCAAGGGTGGCAGGTTCGAACCTGGCCCCAGCCAAACTGCAACAAAAAAACAGTTGGGCATTGTGGCGGGC
>CAUYRH010119471.1:0-25594 GCA_963574655.1 Perodicticus potto
GTGGCAGGCACCTGTAGTCCCAGCTACTTGGGAGGCAGAGGCAGGAGACTCGCTTGAGCCCAGGAATTGGAGGTTGCTGTGAGCTGTGATGCCACAGCACTCTACCCAGGGTGACAGCTTGAGGCTCTGTCTCAAAAAAAAAAAAGAATTTAATGTTTCTAGAATAAGATGTATTCATGCTTTTGAAAATTAAAAAAAAAGAAGAATTTGATGTGACTATAGGTATAGCATCTGGATTTACTGAATACTTACTGAATGAGGAGGCTGGGAGTAAGTTGATACAGATTCTAACAGTGGCCTCAGCCAGGTGCCTAGATTATTTTTATTTAATGTTGGCAAATGACAAGCACTTAATAGTTTGGTGGCATTTTACAGGCAGTCTTTAAGTGACACTTAATAGTTATGGAGAGGGAAAGAGCCCTGGGGGACACCTGGGCAAGTTCTTCTCTGGATCTGTGTCGTCCTTTGTGGGGGGACAAAGTTGGATAATGAATGAGGCCCCGTTTTTAAGAGCTAATCCTGTTATCTGAGCCTCAGGAAGAAGCTGGTGGCCTTTCTGGGCCAAATGGGCTGATATAAACAGTATTGCACAGGTTAACCCAGATAATTTTTCCTGTTTTTCCTTTGCAAAGGGGGGTTTCAGGGAGGACCAGGAAAAGGACGGTGAATAATTAAGTGCCTAACTACACCGCGGCCAGCGGGAGGCCTCCCCCACAGCCCTGCTTTCCAGCCGCAGGTCATTCTTCCTCCTCGCTGAAACCAACAGGAAAGAATGGTGCATGCATTTCCTTTCTTCTTCACTTCCCCACACATCCTGTTTTTTCTCAGGTTGGGGGGTTTGAGTCTGCCTTGTGCAAAAGCTCCCCCCCACCACGTCTGGCCGCTCACAGGGCCGCTTTGGCGGAGGGTCTGCCTTCTCTCCAAATCCCAGGCAGCTGCCAGTGAGCAGAGCTTACTGATAACTCCACGCAGGAGTCACGGTCAGAACCTCAGAGGTGACTCGTCCTGGTCACTCTCTGCACAGCCACCTCACTTCGTGAAGTGAGACCGATTGGCGATAATTGCAAGATACCTTGTTCCCATCTAAAAGCAGTCAGCCACTCCCAACAGCCTCAGCATTAGGAACACTCAGGTTCTATTTTATTTATGAAACGTACAGCAGTGTGCCAGAGTCTCTGCTGCCTTTCCCTTGTGTGACTCCACTCCAGATTTTTCCTTTTTTTTTTGAGACAGAGCCTCAAGCTGTCGCGCTGGGTAGAGTGTTGTGGCGTCACAGCTCACAGCAACCTCCAACTCTTGGACTTAGGGATTCTCTTGCCGCAGCCTCCTGAGTAGCTGGGACTACAGGTGCCCGCCACACGCACGGCTATATTTTCCTCTCTTTTTGCAGTTTGGCCGGGGCCGGGTTTGAAGCCACCATCCTCAGTATATGGAGCCGGTGCCCTACCCACTGAGCCCCAGGACCACTGCAGATTTTTCCTTTGATTCCTGTCTCCAAGGTCCCATTGTGCAGTTGATACTGATTCTCATGAAATGAGACCAGGTAAAGAAAGTTACCTGGCTCTCTGACATCCATCTTGTGCGCAGGCAGATAGAGCACAGAAGAATAACTCCAAGAAACAAGAGTGAAAAGAACTAGGAGAGGAAAAGCAGCTACACACGAATAGGGCAGTGAGTGTCACGGCCCTCCCATGGCCAGTAGCCCAGTGCCCATGGGTAAAGCCCCACAGAGAGAATGGAGGACATCAGGCGAATAATCCTGGGGACCAACTGGCTTCAAAAAACATGAGGTTGGGATTTGCAGGTGTTAATGCCAATCACAGTCACACTTGGCCACTGGCAAACACAAGTGGGCATTGGTGACAGATTATATTGCGCCATCCAAGGCCACAGAGAATGGCTTTGCTGAGGTATTCATTTTACTGCTGCCCTGATGACTTCCCTTTCCTGATAATTAGTCCCTTTTTTCTCTGGGAAGCGTCTGCTCATCCCTGCTCATTCCTTCCTGAATAGGAATTTGCCGCAGTAACAGCGTACACCACACATGAGCTAAGTGCTGCGGTTACATCCGCGGATCAGACAGATAGAAATCCTTGACCTTGTGATTCTTACATCCTTAACTAATTCATTCCTCTGTCCAATCAGGAAAGAAAAAAAAATTACTAATAGAGATGTTGGAACATATTGCTAAAAAGTCACATTTAACAATCAATAAAAGCTGGTTGGTGAAAAGCTTAAAAGAAACAGATGCTGGCTGGACCCAGCGGCTCACACCTATAATCCCAGAAGTCTGGGAGGACAAGGCGGGCCGATCCCTTGAACTCAGGAGTTTGAAACTAGCCAGAGGAAGAGCACAACCCCATCTGTACTAAAAATAGAAAACCTACCCAGGTGTTCTTTTTTTTTTTTTTTTTTGTAGTTTTTGGCCAGGGCTGGGTTTGAACTCACCACCTCCAGCATATGGGGCCAGCGCCCTACTCCTTTGAGCCACAGGCGCCACCCTACCCAGGTGTTCTGGAGGGCGCCTGTAGTCCCAGCTACTTGGGAGGCTAAGGCAAGAGGATCACTTGTGCCTCAGAGTTAAAGGTTGCTGTGAGCTATGACATCATACATTCTTGCCTGGGGCAACAGAGTGAACAGCTGTCTCCACAAAAAAAAATAAAATAAAAGACAAAAAGAGGCAAGTGTTGGCATGGATGCAGAGAGAAGGGGCCAATTTTGTTTGTACTGCTGGTGGTACTGCAAATTATTAAAGTCTCTGTGGAAAGAAGCATGGGGAGTCCTCAAAAAGCTAAAAGTAGCTTTGCTCTGTTTGATCCCATAATCTCACTACTAGGTATCTACCCAGAAGAAAAAAAGTCATTTTACCATAAGGACATTTGTACTCGAATGTTCAATAGCAGCTCAATTCACAATTTCCAAGACTTGGAATCAACCCAAGTGCCCATCAACCTATGAATGGATTAATAAACTGTAGTATATGTATACCATGGAATATTATTCGGCCATAAAAAAGAAGGGCGACTTTATGTCTTTTGTATTTACCTGGGTGGAGTTGAAGCACATTCTTCTTAGTAAAGTGCTTTCATTTCACAAAAATGGAAAAACAAGTATCCAATGTACTCAATATAAAACCAATTGGTAAACAACTACTCTTTCACATGAGAGAAACACAGTTAAATTCAAGAGGGGGGTGGGAAAGGAGGGCGGGAGACTAGCGTGCTTCCACCTACGTGCATGCGTAATGTAAGAGTATACAGCACTACTTCCCGGGTAGATGGCTCAACTGCAAGTTGAACTTGACCGTTAGAAATGCAAACAATGTAACCTAATCATTTGTACACTCATATTAATCTGAAATTAAAAAAAAAAAAAAAGAAAAGCTTACAAGAAAAGATATGTTCCCTGCTTCTGGCACTGTTCCCACCGCAGCCGCCTAGGCATGCTATCTCTCCACAAGACCCAGTCTGCCCTACCCTGAGGTGTTGGTAGCCCAGCTGCCCAAACAGGAAACCTTATATAATTCTGTAGCCCTGACCTTGGGCCCTGAATCTTCCCCTCCTGTAAACAGTCCATTCAATCCAGGAAGACCTGCAGCCCTGGCTGGGACACATTTTGAAAAATACACACATTGTTACAACTGTTGAAAAAAATCCCTAGGTCTTAGAGGAAGTGATAATATATCTGACTCAAGGGTAGAAATCACTTCATAAAGTAAGAGAACAAATGGAAATTTAATCGTAACAGATGAAACTGCCAGGGCAGTCACTTGTGTACATGGATGACTCAATAGCACCTGTTGGAAAGGCCGACCAAATGAGCCGTGAAATCCTGATCACATTCCCCACTGGAAGCAACACCCCTGCCTTGCAAATTAGTAAACCTGTTGTTCTAAATATCCTGACTTTAACATGTGTGCCCTAATTCCATGCAAGCTATGACTCACCTCAGCTACTGGTCAAATGATTCTTACTCAGAGCTCCAGGATTTTAGTCCCTAGTATTAAATAAAAGGTCTAGGCGAATACTAGCAAATGTCTGTCCACTTTCAAGATATTCCTTTGAAATTATTGATCTTAGACCAGGTGAAGTGGTTCATACCTGTAATCCCAGCACTCTGGGAGGCCAAGGCTGGTGGATGGCTTGAGCTCAGGAGTTCAAGACCAGCCTGAGCAAGAGCAGAGACCCCTATCTCTACTAAAAGTAGAAAAATTAGCTGGGCATTGTGCCGGGCACCTATCATCCCAGTTATTTGGAAGTCTGAGACAGGAGGATCACTTGAGCCCAGGAGTTTGAGATTGCTGTGAACTAGGCTGGGGCCATGATTCTGCCTCAAAAAAAAAAAAGAGAGAGAGAGAAAGAAATTATTGATTTTAGACAACTAGTTTTACATATGGTAACCTTCAACTTAGAATATTATTGAACTTTTTTCCAAGCTTCATTAAAAGTCCACATTAGAAGTCTCGGACCTCAGCCCCTGGACCTGGGCCTTCCCCCAAACATCATCATTTAATTTCCTCTAATTTAGTTAATTAATGGAACCCTCTGCACAGTTACTTTGATCTAAAGCTTTCTTAAGTCTCCAGTTAACATTTCCAGAGGGAGACAGAAAGGGTGTTCTCTCCTCTTGACTCCCAGCCGCTCACCACGGCTGTCACCGCTCCAGACCGGATGCGGGTGTAGAGGGTGGAAGACTTTAGGGGAAGAAGACAACTTAAAAATACTGCCTTTGGCATTTGGAGCTTGCCCCACAAGGAGATAAAAGAATTAAGGTTGGGCTTTGTGCTAGCTGGACCTGCAGCCTGGAAATCCTAAATCATCCTTGCACACAGCCCAGCAGTACAAGTTAGAAATGCTGCTGGCCTGAGAAAGAAGTGTCCATATACCAAGTATAAATTCAGATAAAAATGGAAAATATCCTCAGTTTCTGGGTTAATTTATCATGACTACCATCCACCCAACTCTTGCCTGTACCTGGGATGTGAAGAGAGAGATTAGATTTTAAAAAATCGCTATAGCAGTTCTGACTTTTTAACTTGCCACGCTAGGAAATGTTCCCCTAGCTACCATTTAAAAAACAAAACTAAGAAATAATCCACAGCCCAACTCAGAGATTTTACGGTGCAGCTACGGGCGAAATTCTTGTTAAACTGATACGTTAAAAGCAAGCCAATCTGCGCCTTGACTTCCACTGTTGATGCTTTGGGGAAGACAAATCCAGCCAAGACCTCCAACCCCGCTTCCTTCCACGGCGGGACTTACCTGGGAGCTGAAGGCCGCATTACCAAGTACACACAAGGTGTTCCAAGATCTGGCCACAGGGGGACGCTCGAGAGCAGGATGGCCAGCCGCAGCGCTTTGCTGTTTCAGACTTTTGGGAGGGAGGGAGGGAGTGTGGGGGTGGTGGGGGAGATATAACTGGCTTGAACAAAAGCTCCCTGAAAGCATGCCACTTGCCCTTTTATAAGTCAAAGGTTGCCACGTTACCTGTTGCCAGGTTCCTAAGTGTGCTTGGGTAAAATGTGGGCGAGAAGGGCCCGCACTGTCCTTCGGCTGGGGAGGTTTCCAGCTCTTTTGCCCGGGCTGGCGCTGACATTTGCAGGGCAGCTGCCCGGACGGCCTGCACATGTTTGGTTGTAGTTCTAAGGGAGGAGTGGCTCCGGCTGACATCATTTCCAGGCACCAAGTGCCTGGGGCTTTTCTTTCTCTCTTTTTTTTTCCTTTAATGACTCTAACTTTCTGATCCCTCCCTCTCTGGATTTTGTACAGTGAATACACTGTGCAAACCAGCCTCACCTCAGGAAGCCCAAGTTTTGTAGCAACTTGTTAAAACAACTTGGGTGCCTCTTAAAAAAAAAAGAAAAAAAAGTTGTGACTCTGAAACAAACCTTCCCATTCTTTCTCCTCTCGGACAACAATGTTGTGTTTGATTAGTGGCAGTGCTTTCTGAAAGATCTGTTCTCCCCAGAAGAGGCGGCTGCTATCAGTTGAACAGATCTCTAAGCCAGACATGCCCAGGCTCGGGGCATTTGTCTGGCATTAGGAAGTGTCTGGAATACTAGTAACTACCAAGTGGCGGGTCTTATGACTACCAGAGTTATTACACTACCCTCCCTGTCCTGTGCACATTGCCCGTCCTCCCCCTGCACACTCACACAAGCATGCTTTTTTCTACTGGAGCGGAGGAAAGTTGAGCTAGTCATGGCTGTGGCTTCTGTGCAGGATGTATCCAGCAGAGCAGACCCTGGGATGCCCTGTGCCTCACAGAGGTGGGCTGAGAACCAGGGTTCTCACCCCACAGTCTCTGATCTCTGCCTTCTTGCCACTGACCACCACTCTTTGGGTGGCCTGTAAATGTGAAGCTGTAAATAGTTTGAAACAAGGTAGTGATTTTTTCCTTGTGTACTTTGTTTTGTGGTTTTTCTCTCCTTCTGCAGTCTTTTAAAAGTGGCACGCCTTGTTGACTACACCAAATTCAAATTCTTGTAGGGTGCAGAATGCTCTGTATTGAATGCATTAGGCTTTACTGGAAGGTGTTTATTGGGCTGGGAGGGATAAATAGAAGCAGTTTGATTTAAAGAAAAGATGGGATTTGGAGTCCTGAGCACTCTACTGCTTAGTAGCTATGAACTTAGGGACATTGATGACCTGCTCGGAGCCTTCATATTTCCATCAGTCAGATGGGAACGTGAGACCCATGTCTATTAAATTCTCAGCACAGCATCTGGTACAGAGTAAGGATTTGCCGTCTGGTGATTAGGGAAACCTAGTGGCATGTCAGGGTCTGGATTAGTTCTCATCTCATCCTCTTTGTTCTGTTGGTTGGGTTTGTGCTTTTTCCCAGTGGAGGCCTTGAGCCAGACCAGATTTGCCTAGGAGTCCAGCCTGTGTGGCACGTCACCTTGAGAAGCAGGACCTCCTGGACTCATTAAACATGGAACTTCTGGGCCTCCTTGGCTGGAACAGGCAACAACAAACTTGTCTGTTAGCATTTTTGCTCCCATGGGTGCCAAACGCTTTCCCTGGATGCCAGAACATTCGTCACTGCTACCAAGCAGCTTTGTGGGAGCCTCTTCCCTGGCGCCCTCCTTTGGCCTTGCTCTTCAGCTGTTGAGCTTCTCTCTCCTGGGGACCCTACTTCTCAGATTGTTCTCTAGATTTCACTCGCACCTATATTCATAAACCATAGAGCTCCAGTTTGAAAGAATCTTGTCACCTAGCTCAGCCCCCTATCACATGTTGGTATAATATCCTAACTTCCCAGCCAAAAGATAAGCTCGTCTGTGCTTGAACACCTCCAGAAGCTGAGAACTCACTTCCCAAGGAGGCCCTTGTGTTCCATCTATGGACAACTGATGACTACAGAATTATTCTTTTTTTTTTTTTTTTTGTAGAGACAGAGTCTCACTTTATCGCCTTCGGTAGAGTGCCGTGGCATCACACAGCTCACAGCAACCTCGAACTCCCGGGCTTAGGTGATACTTTTGCCTCAGCCTCCCGAGTAGCTGGGACTACAGACTCACGCCACAATGCCCGGCTATTTTTTTTTGTTTTGCAGTTTGGCCGGGGCCGGGTTTGAACCTGCCACCCTCGGTATATGGAGCTGGGGCCCTACTCCCTGAGCCACAGATGCCGCCCTATAGAATTATTCTTTATGCCTCTCTGAGCTTGTACCTTTGTGGTTTCCCTTGGGGGCTTGTACAGAACAAGTCCATGCCATTGCCTAAGCCAATAGCCTTCCAAATAATTGAAACTCCCCCCGTCTTCCTTCTCTTCCAGAGGAAACATCTCTTCTCCTTAAACTATTCCCCATAAGATACAGTTTTTATGTCCTCAGAGCACCTTGCAAATTCTTCTTAAAGAGAAGGACCCAGAATGAAGTGCCTCAGCCTCCTGAGCAGCTGGGACTACAGGCGTGCACCACAACTAATTTTTTCTATTTTTAGTAGAGATGGGGTCTGGCTCTTGCTCAGGCTCGTCTCCAACTCCTGAGCTCAGGCAGTCCACCCATTTCAGCCTCCCAGGGTGCTAGGATTAAGATGTAAGCCAGCTTGCCGGGGCCCCTACCCTATTTCTAGTTACACTTGCCTTTTCTGAAATAGGCATCTTTTTTTTTTTTTTTTGCAGTTTTTTGCCGAGGCTGGGTTTGAACCCGCCACCTCCAGCATATGGGGCTGGCGCCCTACTCCTTTGAGCCACAGGTGCTGCCCTGAAATAGGCATCTTATCTGACATCAAAACCCCATTCTGTATTGTTCTACAGCAGTCTCTTCATGTTCCCAATTTAGAGTCTTTCAAGTTTCTTTTTTCTTTTAGCCTCTTCACATGATTTTGTTTTCCAAAGTAGCCTATGGTTTCAAGTTACCTCTTTATATGGTCTTAAAATTACTTTCAATGTCTCTGCCCTGTTCCTCTAATTTGCAAAGTTCTCTATCACTGCTTCTCAAACAACGTTTGTTGAGGGACCAGTCTGTTCCTTTGATCTTCAATCATTTGCAGATCAATGCTTTGGTAAAAAGAATTATTGAATAACTAGAAAAAGGAAATTAGAAAACAAAGACATATGAAAAACAAGCCCATAGTTTTCTTTTTATTAGATTCAACACACAAAACACTCCGTAAAGTTTCTTTAAAAGTTTCTAAAAGCTTACTCTCAATTTTCAGAGAATCTCACCATGTACTATGACAGTTTGAGAACTGGCACAACGCCAGTCTTGGTTTCTGCAGATCTCACTTTGAACAACACTGCTCTGTACAAAGGGATGGCTGAATGTGCTCTCTAGGGGGAAACTTGTTGATTTACAGCCTTTGCCAATTTCCATAGTGTAAATAAACCAAAGTCAAGTTCAAGTTACCAGGAAAATGTAAGGGAGCACAATTGACTTCAGCAAGCTGATAAGAGACAGTTCCAGCACCCTTTTATCTACCCTATCAGATTTTTTAAAATCTTCTTTTTAATAAAGCCCTTCCTTTTGAAAACTTGTTAAACAGCTACAGTTCAGCTGGACCAAATGTAGAGAACCTTGCCCTCAGCATATTGGACAGTGGTCTGAGGCAGGCCTTGTCTTTTTGGTGGTCTTCAGCTCAGTGAGATGAGACCATCTGATACGATGCACAGCAAATTCAAGGTCACTTGTGGGTTCTGTACAGAAGCTGCCACCTGTCAAGGCTTCTCACATCACAGCTGGCTTTGTGCTTGATAAGAATTTCTGATAAAATGTTTACAACAAAAAGACGTTGACTACTGACAACTGTGTCTATATCTGCTTAATGCATTTATTGTCCTATTGTGCTTTTATTTATAGTTTCTTTGGGGCTTGTTCTCTAATATTTGAAAGCATCTCTAAAATCCAGTAATTACAAACTGCTACATAATTTCTCTGTATAGCCTTATGGTACATGACTCATTACTTTAGCTAGTAAAAGCTTCAGAATAAAAAGGTACAAAAAGTGGGTTTGATGCACGTTTGTTTTGTGGCCACCTGATACACGTGTGCTCTTGATCACAAAGGATACCCAAGTGGCAAAGGAGTCGGCCAGAAAACCTTCACCCCTGTCGAGTAAAATGATTCCTGGTCTTCCTGAGGCTTTCAACACTGGCACCATCTTTCAATGCAAATACAGGCAATATTGAGCAGATAGCTAGGAGCTGAAATGGGAATTTGTTCTCATTTGTTTTCTCTGTAATATCTTTTTTTTTTTTTTTTTTTTTGTAGAGACAGACAGAGTCTCACTTTATTGCCCTCAGTAGAGTGCCGTAGCATCACAGCTCACAGCAACCTGCAACTCCTGGGCTTGAGCGATGCTCTTGCCTCAGCCTCCCGAGCAGCTGGGACTACAGGTCCCTGCCACAACACCCGGCTATTTTTTTTTGTTGCAGTTTGGCCAGGGCCGGGCCTGAACACACCACCCTCGGCCTATGGGGCCAGCGCCCCACTCATTGAGCCACAGGTGCCGTCCCTCTATAATATCTTTTAAAAAAAATTTTATAACTCAAATGTAGAACACCAACCTCTGGTGTCTCTGGACTCTGCTATGTCAACTGAATGAAAATTGTGTCGCTGAAGTCTGCACCTATCTTTATGCTGACTCATTAGAAGTCTTTTCTAGATTTCACACATACTCATAAACCACAAGAGCTCCAGTTTGTCATTTACTTCAGCTCCCTATCCGGTGCTGGTACAATTCCTGTAACTTCCCAGCCAAAATATGAGCTCATCTGTGCTCGAACCCCTCCAAGGACTGAGAGCTCACTGCCCAGTGAGACCCCCGTGTTCCATCTGTGGAACGTAATGGAATCTTTTCAGCCAATTTTTCACTGAGGTTATATGTCAGGACCCAGGGAAGAAAAAGAAATCATTTTATTTGAAATGAACAAATAAACATATCCGGGCGAAGGAAAGCAAAAGTAATGATTAAAACACATTTCTTTTCCAAGTTCCACGTGCATTTTTAAATTATTCTTTTTGAGAATTTTACTCTTAAACAAGTGGGGAGTTTCACGGACTCTAAGAGCTGCTCGGTTTCTCCTTCTGTTGACCAGACAAGGTTCACTGGCTCCTGTCTCCCCATTCCTTGGGCCTGACTCTACCTACCACATGCTTGTCGGTACTCACGCTCTCTCAGCAAGTTCTAAATAATACCTGGTGTGAATCTAGAGAGTTGAACTTAAAAAAATAAAAAAAAGAAGAAGGAGAAGAAAGAAAGACATTCTTTGGGAGAGAAAGAAGGGTTTAGAGGTTAGCCTGCAAAACTAGGGGGAAAAAGTGGTTTTGAGGAAAATTGATGGATTTTGTTGTATGAGTTTGTAAAGAACTGGGAATGAAGGAGAGAATTATAAAGAGTGTGGACCTCCTTTTCTCTCCTTCGAAAGGTAACCTTAAACATTTGAATACTTTTAAGTTCCTATTTGGTAACTGGAGGACAATCCCGCTGGAGAAGAACCACCTAACAAAGCCTTTCTGACATGACACAGTGGAAGACAGTTCTCATCCTGTGCTCAGCTCCCCTGTTCAAAGTAGGGCGGTCTCAAATTCGTATCTCCTTGGGTCACTAATGGCTGGACCAGCCTGTTGGAGAAGCCATGTCCCCATTATTCTCCCTGTCCAACCTAACCCTAGTGAATTTCCAGCATTAATGTTTCTGTACTAGAAGTCCTAGTTGGCCAAGGTACCCAGAGTGATCCCCATTGATACTGAAGAGCAGATAAGAGGGGTGGGCCCGGAGCACTGAAGGGAAGCTCGGGTCCCCCAGTCTGGTCAACACTGGAAATATGTGGCCTGTTCCTCGTCCCTGTCCCACTGCTGTCATCACACTTCTCACAGGACAGCAGGATTTTCACCATACATGCGGGTCATTACAAAAGTTTTGAAATACACAAAAATCAAGAGACATAAACAAACAAACGAAGCCCTCCCGGCAACACTGATAAGCCAAGCAAATTGAATTGGCATGGATGAATCAGAAAGGGCCCTGTCAACCGTGCTTCTTGGAAGTAAATAATGGAGCATAACACAAAGTTTTTGTAGTGACCCAAGCATCACTACAGAGGAAACAACATTAGATTTGGCTGAGTCATCCAGTTTTGTTTTGTTTTTTTATTTGAGACAGAGTCTCACTTTATCGCCCTCGGTAGAGTGCTGTGGCATCACAGCTCACAGCAACCTCCGACTCCTGAGCTTAGGCGATTCTCTTGCCTCAGCCTCCTGAGCAGCTGGGATTACAGGCACCCACCACAATGCCCAGCTATTTTTTTGTTGCAGTTTGGCAGAGGCCAGGTTTGAACCCGCCACCCTCGGTATATGGGGCTAGCGCCCTACTCACTGGGCCAGTTTTGATTTTATACACAGCAAGAAGAAACTGGGGAGAGTCAACAAGAAGCAATAAATAGCCAGGCCCGGTGGCAGCACTCTGGGAGGCCGAGGCCAGTGGATCCCTGGAGCTCAGGAGTCTGAGAACAGCCTGAGCAAGAGCAAGCCCCCCGGCTTGGCGCCTGTGGCTTAATGGGCTAAGGTGCCAGCCACGTACACCTGAGCTGGCGAGTTCAAATCCAGCCCGGGCCCGCCAAACAACAATGATGGCTGCAACCAAAAATGGCCGGGTGTTGTGGCGGGCGCCTGCAGTCCCAGCTAGTTGGGAGGCGGAGGCAGGAGACTCGCTTGAGCCCAGGAATTGGAGGTTGCTGTGAGCTGTGATGCCACGGCACTCTATCCAGGGTGACAGCTTGAGGCTCTGTCTCAAAAAAAAAAACCAGCAAGCCCCCCGTGTGACAGGTGCCTATAGTCTCAGCTACTCCGAGGCTGAGACAGGAGGATCACTTGAGACCACAAGTTTAAAGTCACTGCCATGTACTCTAGTCTGAGCAAAGAAGTGAGGCTCTGTCTTGAAAAACATAAAACACAAAGAAGCAATAAATAAGCCAAAAGGTGAGACGTTTGATGTTGGAATGTGTAACTTAGCTTCTTTGGAAAACCAGTGGGCCATGTCCTCAGAATCCATTTTGAACAAAATAATGAGTTCACATTGTAAAGATTTGCTTAGGAGGAGTAATGCAATGATCTAGTTGCATTGGGTTCTGGCGGAGAGACAGACTTTATCTTAATCATGGCTCCCACCCTGGGTCTGAGACTGAGCACCACCCCCAGCAGGGCCACGGCATGCGCGTGACGGGGGGTGGGGGGTGGGGGGGTGTTAGTTTCCAGAAACTGAGTAAGGCAAAGTATCTTACGTGATTTAGTCAGAGGCTTAGCTGCGGGCAGTGGGGAGAAGCTGCGGCCACTGGTTCTGCCCCCGACTGCACCTGGCAGCCCTCCACAAGCCGCGTTACCTCTTGGGAACCTTAGCTAGAAAAATAAGGAAGTGGGATTGCATGGGTTCTTCGCGCAGTAAGTCGGCTTAGATGGGATGAGCTCCCGGGTGAGCTTCTGCCAGCCAGCCGGCCAGGTGACGACCTCTGTGTTATGTACATTACCCTCCCCGCCAGAGGACACGTCATATTGTAATGTACACTTGCACGACTGTCCTTCAATTCTCAGGCAGTCCCTAGGAAGCGCCCAAACATTACTGTCATCTCTTTTATAGTTAAGTAAACTATTCCAAATCACGGGGCAGCCGGGCTGAATAATAGAATCCCTCTGTCTATTGTTCGTTATAGGATGTTTCCTCGGAGCGGCCTCAGGAAACCTCTTCAGTACTGAAGCAGGCATCTCGTTCAGTGAGATAGGCTGGGTGGCAGCCGGGACCATAGGGAACAAGTTGGGATGGGGTGGCTGGATCTAGCAGATGTGATTCATGACAGCGACGCCAGCTGTGAGTGGGGAAGGCATGGAGGGGCTGGCGATGGGGGGCAAGGAGAAAGTGGTAGAAAAGTAATGGTTTGAGTTGGTTTTGAAGGGCACTGTGTGAAAGTCTTCAGAAAGCTGGTTAAGAAACTGTTCTTTACTGACAGGAGTCCCACTTGGAAACTTAGTCATTCTTTTTTGGTCTTTATTTTCCTAAATTGTCTTCTATAAAGGCAAAGCTGAAACCAATGTGCCCAGTTTATACAGTGAGCACCTGTCCAGGAAAAGAAAGAGAGAGGCAGACAGGAAGGAAGGAAGGGAGGAAGAGAAACACAGAAGGAATTAGGAGGAGGCTGGATGTGGTGGCTCTGCCTGGAATCCCAGCACTCAGGGAGGCCGAGGCGGGTGGATTGCTGGAACTCAGGCGTTCAAGAGCAGCCTGAGCAAGAGCAAGAGCCTGTCTCTACTAAAGATAGAAAAACCAGCCGGCCATCATTGTAGGTGCCTAGAGTCCCAGATACTTGGGAGGCTGAGGCAGGAGGATCGCTTGAACGCAGGAGTTTGAGGGTGCTGTGAGCTGTGATAACGACACAACACCCAGGGCAACAGAGTGAGGCTCTGTCAAAAAAAAAGGAGGAAAGAAGGAAGGAAGAGAGAAAGGCAGGAAGGAAGGGAGGGAGGGAGGAAGGAAGGAAAGAAACCAATGACAGAATTAGCTGGGTGTTGACTAGAGAGCTGCGGTGCCCTGATGGGGGCTGTGCTCCCCCAGCACCTTGTCACGTTATTAGCATCAGAACACACACCCTCACCCTCCAGGTGGCCCTTCCTTTTCAGCGTTTACCATCAGCCCCTAGGATCTTCTATAAAGTGTTTGACGTTTGCTGTATTCACTGTTCTCCTGGGAAGGCAGAGACTCCCGTCACCTTACCCGTGTGTATGACGCGTGGTCGCCCGGGCTAATCCTGTCTCGTTTCCATTGATTCGTATTAACTTCCGTTTAGAAACTTCCATGCCAGAGGTTGATGTTTTCTAGTCTTTCCCCCCACCCCCCACTTTGTGGTGGTGTCACCTCCTGGGAAGGAGCCCCCACGTCTCCCGCAGAGCAGGGATCTCACTTAATCCGTCGATGGACTTGTTTCCGTGTGAGCGTCTCGGTGTGTTCCCTGTGCCCTGATGTCCCACCCGCTGTCAGTGACAATATCAGAAATGAAGACCCTCGCAGAAATCACAGTGTCTTTGTTTTCGCTGTCTTCCAGTGTCATCTTGCATTACAACATATAAGAAGACACCACCTCCAGTCCCACCCAGAACTACCACGAAACCTTTCATTTCTATCACAGCCCAGAGCAGCACAGAGTCTGCCCAGGACGCCTACATGGACGGGCAGGGCCAGCGCGGAGATATTGTCAGCCAGTCTGGACTCAGCAACTCCACGGAGAGCCTGGACAGTATGAAGGCTCTGACAGCCGCCATCGAAGCCGCCAACGCCCAGATCCACGGCCCTGCCAGTCAACACATGGGCAATAACACGGCCACCGTCACCACCACCACCACCATAGCCACCGTCACCACGGAGGACCGGAAGAAGGACCACTTTAAGAAAAACAGATGCCTGTCTATCGGGATACAGGTAACAGCCTCCCTTTCTGTCCTCCAAAATGGGAACTCCAAACTAAGAAAGAGCTCCATTTTCCCCCCCGAGATTTGCCGTCTTGCCATTTTGGATGGTATATTTATGTCGGACCAGATTTCTAAATTATTGGCCCTCGACTCCCTGCCTTGTTAAATGTGATGAAGATTAGGGAGATATTTTGTCTGTAGACACTATTGGAGGCTATAATTTTTGTTCTCTAAATGGAATATATGGAGTGGGCACTGTGGGTCATGCCTATAATCCTAGCACTCTGGGCGCCTTGAGTTTAGGAGTTGGAGACCCTAAGCAAGAGTAAGACCCCATCTCTACTAAAAATAGAAAAAATTAGCTGGTTATTGTGGCAGGTGCCTATGGTCCCAGCTACTCAGGAGGCTGAGGAAGGAGGATCACTTGAATCCAGAAGTTTGAGGTTGCTGTGACACCGCCGCACTCTAGCTTGGGCAACAGAGACTTGGTCTCAAAAAAAAAAGAAAAAAATGGTAGTGCCTGTGGCTCGAGGAGTAGGGTGCCAGCCCCATATACCAGAGGTGGTGGGTTCAAACCCAGCTCCGGCCAAAAACTGCAAAAAAAAAAAAAAAAAGAAAGAAAGAAATAAAAAATTCAATATGTGACTTAAACTGCAGGAGAATTCCAGAAACATGAGCACAGTCAAACCTAAGGTACCATCGAGTCCTAATGCACATTTTGATTCACAAAAAAAGAAGTGAACATCCGAGAATAACCTGGGTCACCGAGAGGTGTTCCCAGTGGTATTACAGTGTGTTCAACACTATTGAATTCCCATGCGAGAACAAAGTGTGAATCGCTTCTCCTAGATGTGGGGGTGAGGGGGAAAGACCAAAGGGACCAATAGTGTGGAAAGCAATAACTCACATCACAGCATCATGAGGAAAGAATGTGCATTCGTTTCAGCCCAATCATGCATTTCATAAAAATGGTAGAAAATTCAACAGGAATCTCAGTTCAGTTTGCTGCTGTCTGCTTTTCAAAGATAAGATCAAACTGATTCTGCCTTGGTTTTTTTATATCTGTTTGGCTTGGGTTACCCTCCAGGAATTTCCTTCTGTCATGGGAGAAGAATCGTTCTTTCTCCCCCTTTTTGGTTGTGTTGTATCATTCTGCAGGTGCACTTTGAATAAGAACTTCTCAATTCGGTGAGCAGTAAAGCTGTCCACACAGCCACCTCTAAGGCTCATCTACAAGCCAGGCGTGGGCTGTATTCTCATAGAGATACTATATTTTTACAGTCACATCTGCAGAGTCCACTTTTAAAGGGCAATTAATCTTTCTCTAGCAGCAAAGAGCCGAATGCCTTTTTACAAGCTCCAGGTTACCATAGCACAAGTTGTCAAGTCTCCTTGAACTTGCGGCACTGGTGCTTGGGAGTAGATAACACAGCAGGAGACAAGGCCCAGAGCCAGTCTGTACCCCCACATCTCTCTTGTTTTTGGCTGGAAGATAATTCTCCTCCCACCTCCCACCACACAAAGGATTTTGAGGGATGGGGAAGAGCCCAGGCTGATTCTGTGTTGTTTTGGGCAAGTTATGTAATCATAATTGGTCAGAGCCTTAGTTTCTTCATTTCTCTCTCTTAACATTATTTTGGAAACTGAGTTTTTAAGAAATCTATCTTCCTTTTTTTTGTTTGTTTGTTTGTTTGTTTGTTGAGACAGAGTCTCAAGCCGTCGCCCTGGGTAGAGTGCTGTGGCATCACAGCTCACAGCAACCTCCAACTCCTGGGCTTAAGCGATTCTCCTGCCTCCATCTCCCAAGTGGCTGGGACTACAGGCGCCCACCACAATGCCCCGCTATTTTTTGGTTGCAGCCGTCATTGTTGTTTGGCGGGCCTGGGCTGGATTCGAACCTGCCAGCTCAGGTGTATGTGGCTGGCGCCTTAGCCGCTTGAGCCATAGGCACTGAGCCCCAAAAAAAGAAATCTAGCTTCCTATGGGGGTTATTGTTCAGTGGGTGCAGAGTTTCAATTTGGGATGGTGAAAAATTTCTGGAGAAGGATAGGAGAGGCATTTGCACAACCGTGTGAATGTGCTTAGAGTCACTGAACTGCACACTTAAAAGTGGTTAAAATGTTAAATTTTATTGTATATGTATTTTGCCACAATTAAAAAAAAAAAAACAGCCTTCCTATCTGATACAAAGTTGGCACCAAGAAATGTTACTTTGCTTCTTCTTTCTCAATATTCATTTCTCTTTTTTTCTAACTTTATTTAATTAATTTATTTATTTGAATTTTTTTTTTTTTTGAGACAGAATCTCACTCTGTTGCCCAAGCTAGAGTGCCGAAGTGTCAGCTTCACTCACAGTAACCTCATATTCCTGGGCTCAAGTGATCCTCCTGCCTCAGCCTCCCAGAGTGCTACGATTACAGGCATGAGCCAGAAATGCAATTATTGAGACTATAAGGATTGCCAAGGAAGAAAGGGATTATTAACAGGACAGATGTCCAGGAAACAGGAGAATCTGTGAAAAATCCATCTTTCCAACTAAGGGATAACATGGATTTTTAAAGGAGGGGTCTTGTACTTTTCGAGATCTTAGAATAACTCAAAAGAGCTATATGCATGGAGGGGCAGGTCGCTGGAGATGGTGAATCTTGACATCAGGGACTCCGCCCTGGGAACTTTAGAACCTTAATTCCTTTGTCTTATAGAAAATGCATCGTTTCAGGCCCATGTAGTGGCTCATACCTATAATCTCTGCATTTTGGGAGGTAAAGGTGGGAGGATCATTGAGAACAGCAGTTCGAGTCCATCATTTCTGGGAAATAACTTAAATGGTCAAGCAGTTAGTTAAGGGAGAGGATTATAAACAACATGGTTCATGGAGCAGGTTACAATTTCAAGATGCAAAATATTCATCAACTTTCATTATACAGAAACCTAATTTCAGGCCAGTTCAATGGCTCATGTCTGTAATCCTAGCACTCTGGGAGGCCTAGGCAGGTGGATTGACTGAGCTCACAAGTTAGAGACCAGCCTGAGCCATAGCGAGACCTCGTCTCTAAAGATAGCCAGACATTGTGGTGGGTGCCTCTAGTCCCAGAGACTTGGGAGGCTAAGGCAAGCGAATCTCTTATGTCCAAGAGTTTGAGGTTACTGTGAGCTGTGACGAGACAGCACTCTACAGAGGGCGACAAAGTGAAACTCTTGTCTCAAAAAAATAAATAAATAAATCTAATTTAAATATTAATCCCCAAAATATGCAGTGCTGGGATCTTGGACTCTCTCCCATGCTGTGCCTCCTTAGGGCCAAAGTTTCCAAGCCTTTCCTGACTCCTCTAATTTAATATTACAGCCATTTACTTTACAACCTAGGTGAACTCAGACCCATTACCCAATTTCCCTGCATTTCATTTCCTCATCTGGAAATAAGAATAATAATAATCTTTATTTCATACAGTCCTTTACAGGATGTGGTAAATATTGACTGATGTATGTAAGACTCTAAGCATAGTGGCCAGCTTAATAAAAGCTTAACAAGTATTAGATTTAGTTGTTATTATTAATAGTATATCCTCCTTTAAAATCACAATCAGTGGCCAGGCCCAGTGGCTAATGACTGTAATCCCAGTGCTTTGGGAGTCCAAGGTTGGAGGATCACTTGAGGCCAAAGAGTTCAAGACCAGTGTAGCAACATAGTGAGATTCCATCTCTACAGAAAAAATTTAAAGTAACCAGGCATGGGTGCCACACAGCTGTAGTCCCAGTTACTCCAGAGGCTGAGGTGGAAGATTCCCTTGAACCCAGGAGTTCCTGGCTGCAGTGATGACGTACTCCAGGCTGGGTGACAGAGTGAAACCCTGTCTCTAGAAAAGAAAAAAAAATTACATAAACAAATTAAATAAAGTCACAATAAGCCAAATACACTGAACTTTTATCACTTGCCATGGGATTTCTCATTTTTTTTCTTTAGGACATAGATTTAAGTACTCTGCAATTTCTTTTAAAGTTTTGGGAAGCCATTTCATAAATTTAAGTATCAATTACCCTATATAGTATGAAAGGTGACATTTGTCAATACTTGGATGTATGTAAGAGGGTGGGAGTTACAGAGATAAATTTGCATACAATGACTAAAGCTTAGATTAGCAGAGGCTAAAACTTTGATGCAAATGAGCTGGCAGTTGAGTAGGCGAGGTGAAGCTGAGCGAGGCAGAGAACAATGCCCTTTTTTCCCTTCTCACAACCCCAGCTTCCTTTCTTTTCCCTTTCCTCTGCACTGAATATCATGGTTCTAAGGGGAATAGTTATCAAGCATCTTTTGAAAAAGCCTTCATTGCATAATTTTGCTACAACCCCAGAGTGTGAGGCTGCAACATCCTGCTTTGGCTGACATCCTAAGCCTGTTTAATTGACATAAATCTCTAGCCGTGTGGAATTGGTTAGAATCCCATTCAGGAAATCAGAAGCCAGGCTTATTTCTCAAACAGAGGTAGTTTGCTACACAAAGTTGGTTGCACAGATATGGGAGGGATGCAGGAAGCAGTTACTAGGAGAACAGAAAGGAAAAGGGAGGGTCAGCTGAACACATAGGTTAGGGAAAGTTCAGAAGAAAGGCCTGGGGACAGCCTGTGCCCAGACCAGGAGGCAGGTGAGGTCAGCGGGTGCTGGTACCTCTGCAGCGTGCAGCGCAGCTGGTGCACGAGCTGTTGAAAGGAGCTGGAGTGGAGGCTGGAGCCAAGGCTGCCCTTGGACCCTTGGGTGCTGCTGGAGTGATGCCTGCAGAAGGTTGGAACAGAAAGGAAGTCCCTTCCCATCTCCTGCCTTCTTTTGTTGGAACATCAGTAGAAAGCCGGCAAAGGAGCCTGGGAAATGTAGTTTGGGAGTCCTGGCCCAATGTCAGAGAGCAGGTGGGTGTAGAAGACACATTAGGAGCTGCTAGACAGTAACCAAATCACCAGGACAAGGCACCTGGCCCAATAAATAGTGCTATTTCTTTCAAAGACCACATGCAAGGCCAGGCGTGGTGGCTCACGCCTATAATCCTAGCACTCTGGGTGGCTGAGGTGGGTGGATCGCCTGAGCTCATGAGTTCAAGACCAGCCTGAGCCAGAGCAAGACCTTATCTCTAAAATAGCCAAGCATTATGGTGGGAGCCTGTAGTCCCAGCTACTCGGGAGGCGGAGGCAAGAGACTCTCTTGAGCCCAAGAGTTTGAGGTTGCTGTGAGCTGTGACGCCACAGCACTCTACTTAGCATCTCACAGCACTAAATGCGATTTTAGAATATTTAAAGACATGGATCTTTATACGCTATGATTCCAAAAGTCAAGTCAAGTCAAATACTTCATCTGTTTTTTTGGTGTGTGTGTTCTAGTGCTGAGGCATAGGTGGGGACTTGGATGCTTTGGATTTAGGGCAAAATTCTATGTCTTTATCGTCATGGGCACCTTTAGGATAATTTTTTCATTTGGGTTTTTTCTTAAAATTACAGAATGAGGGCTCGGCGCCTGTGGCTCAACGGGCTAAGGCGCCAGCCACGTACACCTCAGCTGCCAGGATCGAATCCAGCCCCGGGCCCGCCAAACAACAATGACGGCTGCAACCAAAAAATGGCCGGGCGTTGTGGTGGGTGCCTGTAGTCCCAGCTACTTGGGAGGCAGAGGCAGGAGACTCGCTTGAGGCCAGGAGTTGGAGGTTGCTGTGAGTTGTGATGCCACGGCACTCTATCCAGGGTGACAGCTTGAGGCTCTGTCTCACAAAAAAAAAAAAAAATTACAGAATGAGTAAATCATGCATACCGTATTATCATAAAGGTTTCGGTACAGGAGCATATAGAATAAAATACGAAATTCTTCCTCCTTTCCCACTCGGAATGCCTTATTCCCGCTCTACTCCCCAGACGTGGCCACTGGCAGCAGCCTGCCACACTGTCCTTTAGTCTCAAGGGTAACTCTGCCTGCATGCAAGTCTCATATTCCAGCTCTAGACCCTAACTCCTCCACCTCCAAATGTGAGATTGTAACTTCTTTTTTTTTTTTGAGACAGAGTCTCAAGTTGTCACCCTTGGCACCCATCATCACAGCTCACAGCAACCTCAAACTCTTGGGCCCAAGCGATTCTCCTGCCTCAGCCTCCCGAGTAGCTGGGACTACAGGTGCCCCCCCACAATGCCTGGCTGTTTTTTTGTTGCAGTTGTCGTTGTTGTTTAGCAGGCTCAGGCTGGGCTTGACCCCGCCAGCCTTGGTGTATGTGCCCGGCACCCTACTCACTGAGCTATGTTGACTTCTGTCTACGATTATTTAACTCACATTACAAAACAGACTAGAAGAACTTTAAGCTTTATCTTTCACATCATGTGAAATGCAGTGCTTTCTCATTCCTTTGAATTAAAAATAAAAGAAAACTGAGGTTTCATACTTAAGATTTATTTCCTTGAATACCTGCCCAAATGGACACAAATATATTTTATGCCCCATGTGAAGAAATAAATCCAAGTGCTGGTGACAAAACTTATCTGTGCCAAGTTGGGTTAAGCATTTTAAAAAGTAATATGCACCTGTAATCCTAACTACTTGGGAGGCTGAGGCAAGAGGATTGCTTTCAGCCCAAGAGTTTGAGGTTGGTTTTGCGCCCTTGGTAGAGTACCTTGGCATTACAGTTCACAGCAACCTCAAATTCTTCAGCTTAGGAGATTCTCTTGCCTCAGCCTCCCAAATAGCTGAGACTACAGGCCCCTGCCACAATGCCCGGCTACTTTTAGAGACAGAGTCTGGCTCTTCCTCAGGCTGGTCTCGAGCTCCTGAGCTCAAGCAATCCACCTGCGTCAGCCTTCCAGGGTGCTAGGAATACAGGTGTGAGCTACCATGCCCAGACAAATTAGTATATTTTTTACACATACTTTTTCCATAAACATTTTTTTTTAGACAGAGTCTCACTTTGTCGTCCCCGGTAGCATGCCCTGGCGTTATAGCTCACAGCAACCTCTCTAACTCTTGGGCTCAAGTGATTCTCTTGCCTCAGCCTCCTGAGTAACTGGGATTACAGGCACGCATTGCAACACCAAGCTATTTTTAGAGATGGGGTCTCACTCTAGCTTAGGCTGGTCTCGAACTCACAAGCTCAAGCAATCCACCTCAGCCTCCCACAGTGCTGGGATTACAGGTGTGAGCCACTGTGCCTGGACTTTTCCATGAACATTTTAAAAGTTAGAAGTCCCAGCTACTTGGGAGGCTGAGGTAAGAGGATCACTTGAGCCCAAGAGTTTGAGGTTGCTGTGAGCTGTGATGCCATAGCACTCTTCCCAGGGTGAGAGAGTGAGTCTTTGTCTCAATAAACAAACAAACAAACAAACAAATAAAACATAAAAAACAATACAACATAAATGAATTGTTATAATCATTTCAAAGATAAATGAAGACTAAATCAATCACATTAGCTCTGATTTATAATTAATTGGCCTAAAACAACAAACTAAGGAGATAGTTTCAGTATATTTGAACTTCACAAACTTTATTTTGGTGTCTTAGAAGCCAGCATCAATGTGTATCTGGGAAAGGATTTGGGGGGAATTTATCCCAGGCTAAAATTAATGAACCTACAGAGATAATTTTAATGGATTCTTAAAAGAAATATAACAGTCATGTTTTGTTGCCATCCCATAAAATTTCTAAATTGACACTAACTGTAAAAAAAGGAAGTGTGGCATCTATACGCACAGTGGAATACTATTAAGCCACAAAGACAAGGACGAAACTGTGTCTTTTGCAGAATCATGGATGGAACAGGAGGCCATTGTCATAAGTGAAACAACTCAGAAACAGAAAGACCAGTATCATATGTTGTCATTCTGAAGTGGGAGCTAAATAGTGTGTACAGAAGGGTAAGGGATTACTGAATGGTTACAATGTATGTTATTTGGGTGGTGGATACCCTAAAACTCCTGACTTCTCAACTACACAACCTATGAACGTAACAAAATTGCATTTGTACCCCATAAATGTATACAAGTGTAAAAAGAGAGATTAATACTAAACATAGAACAAAATATAACCATTTGAAAATATTAAAACATTAAAAAATATTTGGGTTAAGGAATAAATTCAAGATTTTTATGAAATAAATAACAATAGGAACCTTATAAATTATCACTGTGGGTTATGGCCATACCCATGATCTAAGAAGTAATAGTCCTATGTTCTTTCATAATTAAGGAAGGAATATTATAATATAAGCCAAACATTCCATTTACAAAGCTGGAAAAAGAACACCCAATTAAAAGGCAAGGATAACTAATGGTGGATGTGGAGATAAATGCATTAGAAAACAAAACAGAGACTGAAGGTAGTGGTTCATGCCTGAAGGATCATTTGAGGCTAGATTTTTGACATAACCTGGGCAATATGGTGACATCCTCCTGTCTCAGCTACTCAGGAGGCTGAGGCAGGAGGATCCCAATGTGCCCAGAGTTTGAGGTTGGTATGAGCTATGATGAGGCCACTGCACTCTACTCTGTCTCAAAAGAAAGAGAGAGAGAAGAAAGAAAGAGAAGAGAGGCTCAGTGCCTGTGGCTCAAGCGGCTAAGGTGCCAGGCACGTACACTTGAGCTGGCAGGTTCGAATCCAGCTTGAGCCCGCCGAACAACAAACACGGCTGCAACCAAAAAATAGCCCGGCGTTGTGACGAGTGCCTGTGGTCCCAGCTACTCGGGAGGCGAAGGCAGGAAAATCCCTTGAGCCCAGGAGTTGGATATTGCTGTGAGCTGTGATGCCACAGCACTCTACCCAGGGTGACAGCTTGAGGCTCTGTCTCAAAAAGAAAAGAAAAAGAAAGGGCAGAGAGAGAGAAGAGAGAGAAAGGCATCCGGGGCTGTTTGCACGGCCTTTTCCTTCTTCTCATCACGATGGCCTTGAAGCAGCCGATGTCCTCACTAACTGCTGGTGAACGCTCGGGGCTAGGACCTTGCTCCTCCAGCTAAGCACATGCTTCTCAAATGAGGTGAAAGGCTTCAGCTAGTTCTTTTGTGTAATTTTCTCAGCTCTGGATCTCTGATGCTTTGCATTCTTGTGTTCTTATCAGCTACTTCTCCGTCTGTCCATGAGACTAGCCGCTAGTGTAAAGGTGCTGCTAGGTGACCGATGAAACGCTATGTCATGCCGGTTTCTTTGCATGCACAGAAGAATCTAGTTTCTAAATGTTTGATTTAATCATTTAACTACAAATTATCCTACGTGGACCCTTGGGAGCCCGTGTGTAAGTACCCAGAATGCCCTAAGGCAGGTCATCGGTGACCCAGGGACTGCCTATATAGGTAAAGCTTAGTATGAGATAAAGTTCACATCTCCAATCAAAAGATGAATTAGTTATTATAATCTTTTCTTTTATGAATTCGTTATTATAATCTTTTCTTTAATTTTTCTTTTTTTTATTATAATATTTTCTTTTTCTATATTGCCCTCGGTAGAGTGCCTTAGTGTCACAGCTCACAGCAACCTCCAACTCTTGGGCTTAAGCGATTCTCTTGCCTCAGTCTCCCTAGTAGTTGGGACTACAGGCGCCTGCCCCAACGCCTGACTAGTTTTGGTTGCAGTTGTCATTGTTGTTTAGCTGGTCCTGACCAGGTTTAAACCCGCCAGCTCCAGTGTATGTGGCTGGCAACATAACCACTTAGCTATGGGCACCAAGCCTATTATAATATTTTCATATACTTCTCTCATGCCCTAACAGATTAAGTAGAAAAAAAGATATACAAAACTTAAAAAAAAAAAGATGTATTAGTCAATACATGGAGCCAGATCAATTAATAATACAAAGAGTAGGGGATGAAGGGAATGTTAGCTCTTTGCATATATAATTTCTTTTTCTTTTGAGACAAAGTCTCACTCTGTTGCCAGTGCTAGAGTGCTGTGGTGTCTACCTGGCTCACAGCAACCTCAAACTTCTGAGCTCAAGTGATCTTCCTGCCTCAGCCTCCCAAGTAGCTGGGACTACAGGCACCTGCCACAAAGCCCAGCTAATTTTTCTATTTTTAGTAGAGATGGGATCTCTGCTCTTGCTCAGGCTGGTCTTGAACATCTGACCTCAAGCCATCCTCCTACCTCAGCCTCGCCATGCCCTGCCTACATATATATCTTACACACAAACATTTCAGGATGGTGGATTTCAGAACTAACTATGAAAGAAAAAAATCTAAAAATACAAAAGTAAACACAAGGAAACTTAAAGAATATGTTCAGAAGCCGGGCCCAGTGGTGTGCCCCTGAAGTCCCAGCTACTTGGAAGACTGAGGCAGAAGGGTTCTTTGAAGCCTGGAGTTCAAAACCAGCCTTGACAACATAGTGAGACACCATTACTACAAAAGGAAAAAGCTCAGAGAAAAGACGCCCTTCCCAAACCGTAAAGGCTAACTATGAATGCATAATAAGATCAGCTATAGTGGCTTGGCGCCTGTGGCTCAACGGGCTAAGGCGCCAGCCACGTACACCTGAGCTGGCGGGTTCGAATCCAGCCCGGGCCCGCCAAACAACAATGACGGCTGCAACCAAAAAATGGCCGGGCGTTGTAGCGGGCACCTATAGTCTCAGCTACTTGGGAGGCAGAGGCAAGAGACTCGCTTGAGCCCAGGAATTGAAGGTTGCTGTGAGCTGTGATGCCACAGCACTCTATCCAGGGTGACAGCTTGAGGCTTTGTCTCAAAAAAAAAAAAAA
>CAUYRH010119472.1:0-14106 GCA_963574655.1 Perodicticus potto
ACACTTGTGGTGCATATTTGAAGGGTCAGGAGAAAACTTCTAAATACGGATCAAAAATGTTTTCACATAGTAAACGAGAAAATCTCATGAATGTTATGTCAATCAGGTTGATAAAAATATCTCAGATTGTATGTGAAACCCACACACTGTACCCCATGATTGAATTATTGTACATAGCTATGATTCAATAAAAAATAAAATAAAAATAAAATAAACCACAAAAAAAAATTATGCTGATTTTTTTTTCTCTGGTAGCTGCTTTCATGAGTTCTGTAGAGGACCATTTCCCCCCCCCCCATACCTCACATAACCCTAGAGAAATTTCTACTGTACTTCCACATATACCAGCAGAGACATCTCTGCTTCCACCCACCATTTGAGGCTCTTTGCTGAGCCTCTGGAATCTAGCCATTCACCTCTAGCCTTTTTCTGCTGAGCTAGCACTTTGAACTGGACTGGAGTCAACCCAGACCGGCTTCCCTCACACATATCCAGTCACGGGAAACACTCTACTATCCTTGGCCCAGACACACACTGGGCGTGCAGACCATTCCCAGCTGGCAGCAATTTCTTCCTCACTCAGAGCTGCTAGCCAACCAATCTCCCACCTTTTAGGTTTTTCTAAATCCCTGGTTGGATTCATATATTCATCAAGAAAACCCCCAAATTTCAGATGCACCATAAGGCTATAAGTGGTATCTTTAAAACTTCTTATTTGGGTGGAAGGTAAAGGGGAAAGCACCCCCTCTTTGGACAGAGAATTTACAACACTCCAATAGTCCTCCCCAAAAATCTTCTCCCCAAACCTCCTTATTTAACTCCGAAAACCTAACTCTTTATGCAATGTGAATAAAAGGTATGTAAAAGTTATATAATTGTTAATTGTGTTATCTCCTCTGAACAGACCCTTCCCTCCATCTGGAATTTCTTGTCTTCATACTGCAAATAACATTTTAATGTACGGTTAAACAACCAGACTGTTGATGAGGTCAGATCTAGGAAGTAGATTTTTTATGGGAGGGATGTGAGCACTTTATACTGTTTGTTTTTTAAGCAAGCCTGATGGTTTTTGCAATAATTGTTTAACAAAAGATGCCCTTAGGAAAAAAATTTAATTGTTACATGTTCCAGTTTGTAATGTCTCTCAGGAGTGTTTACTTTCATTAATTTATTGCCCAAATAATTACATTTAAATATTTTAAAGCCAATTTTCCTACAAGAAACTTTGAAGATTAAAAGACAATGAGCAACAAGCTCCCACAAAATCCTGACTTGCTGCAACTTTCCTGCAACTAGGTTGAGAAGGAGACAACTGACCACCGACATGGGAAGATTTGACCTAATCAGACAGCTTATTTCAAGTATACAGCAATTTAATCAGAACTCTCAGGATTCTCCATAAGGGGGAGACTTCTCATGCCACTGTTATTTACAATTAAAATCTCTGGATCAAAGATGTCAAAATCAACATATCAAAATCAGCATATTTTAAATAATTTATATAATTCCTAAAGAGAAAAAATGTCATTGTGAGATAGACTCACCACCAACGCCACCTATGCCTACATTGAGCATACAGTAGGTGCTCAATAAATACCCAATATAGGGTTTTTCAAGGAAGAGCCTGGCATCATCTCTGTGCCCCCAGACAGGCCATCCTGATGGGATGCATCACAGGAGAATCTGGATTTCTGCTCTGTCTGCTCCATGGACCCATTAGCAGAGAGTATTTTCCAGCCTAGATTCACAGAGAACAATTGTATTAAAGACAAATGGTCATTACCACTTTCCATTTTCTAACTTTGTAAATGGAAGTGATTGCCTATACTCTTTCTATATAAGTTGAAGAAAAAAATGAGTAGATTCAGACACATTCTTCACGGTATTTCAGAAGGACCCCCTCTAAACTAGAATCCTGAAAACTGACTCACTGACTATGGTGAGCCATGGGGACTTCAGAAAGCAGTTATAGAATTGTGAGGAACCAGAAAACACCACTTCAGTTGCCTCCCTCAAAATTATAAAAACCCAAGTGCTATTTTATTACACACCTCCCTCCCTCCTGACTCTAGTTCTAAGACCTGTTTTGGGTTAGGTAATAAATGTCTGTTCAAACCACAAGGCTGTGAGGGAAGACATCTGACTGTGGCTTCTAACCCACCCCAGCAAAAGTGATGCCAGCAGACAGTGGTTGATGGGATGGGTGTTAAGATCAAGCCAAATCCCCACCACACCCAGCTCTGGAGAAAAAGGCCTGTTGGACTTTCAGATGGAGCCAAGCACAACAATAGTGACAGAACCTGGGAAGGCCAGGGAAACCATGACAGCAGAGTCACTAAGGATGTTGCCCATCCTTTCAGGACAGAGGCTCACAGGTTCCAGGGAATAGACACACAAAGTGAAAAAGACAAGTTCTTAGAGGGAAAAGTATGGGCAGAGGAAGACTCTATCTTAAGAGAATGTCTTCTGTAATTACAAATGTAGACCCACACATAGAGTAAATCCTCCACACTCCTGGGTCACCCCTGAGGATCAAATAATGAATCATCTTACTGGTTATTGGAAGAATCTGGACTTGCAGGATAATTAAGTAGTGTCTTAGGTCAAGATCCTAGAAGCAGTCCTGAGGTGAAGTTTCATAAGCTTTATTAGGAAGCAAGTTTAGGAAAACCAGTAGAGGCACAAGGAAGTGGAGAAATGAAGGGAAGGATGGCCCACACCAGGGTAAATTTGGCTCAATCCTGCAGCAGGAGCTGTAGAGACACAATGAACAAATGTCAGAGCAGGGACAAGAGATCTGGAATCTTGATAATGGGGCATCCATCAGTCTCCCACCGTCAAGGGCTGCCTGGGCAGTGGATGGCCTGTATGTTCCTAGGCACTTCCCGCTTTCCTAGAATCATAGTGGAAGCTGTCACTACAGCCTGAGACAGAGACAGGTTGTCAGGAGTAAAAGCATATGGGGGTCGCTGTGTAAGAACATAGCAAAGGAACCAATGGGATGTGGACGCAGCATCTGCTACAAAAGCGACCACCTTCTGCAAAATCTTTATAGGGACCACTTGAAAAAGAACTATTAACCTCTGTTCACAAAAACACAGGCAATCTGCACTCATCTCTTGAATCCTGTGCCGAGGCTACTCAGCGGAGCCATTTTTAATGTACTTGCCCATTTCCCACAGGTTTAGAGAAGTTTCACCAGACTGGCCTTCCTTTACCAGGCTTCCACTGGGTTTGTTTGTTTGTTTTTTCTCTCTCTCTCAACTTCATCTTTCCAATGCCCGTCTTTCCTTGCTCCTGACTTTTCCATCTTTCTCCTTCATGTTCTTCCTCTCCTGCTCTCAGCCTTTCTCACCTTGAGCCACTCAGATTCCTACATAAAAAGAATGGCTCAGATACCAGTTGATCTGAAAAAAGGCCATCAAAATAAGTATGGAAATTTTATTCTGTTAAATTGAACTTATTTAAGGGGGTAAAAGTCTCTGGGCTGCTGACAAAATGATACCCAATTCCCAAATTTCACTTAAACTCCTTAGGATTTAGTAAGTTAATGTTTCACTCTAGTTAAAATATTTATTTAAAAATCCATGCTGGTTAAATGCTTTGTGGTATGGTTCTATTTCTAGAGCTATTTGTTTATTTAGCAACAGCTTCCTGTTTTATTTAGCGGTATTACCATGTGAAAACATTTCACTAGAGGTATTACCATTGTGAAAACATTCCTAACCAACATACAACCAGACATGCTTTGAAAGGCCAATGGATGCTAGCCAATGATCAGAGACGTTTCTCCCTACTTATACTCACACCGAGTGGAGATGAATAGTCCCAACTAATTTCTGTTTTCATTATTTCCTGTCTCTAACTTAAATCTGTTCCTCATTAAAAATGAAAAAAGAAAAGTGGGCATATTTAGAAGGCCTTATTGTAATAGTCACTGAGACATTAGCAGCCTCCTCTAAATTGAAATTCAAAGAACTGATTCATAAAGACAAAGCAAGGAGACAAGCAAGAGAAATGGCCTGAAGATACTAAGGTCCACAAAAATATTACCTCTATTTATTCTTTTAACAAATTAGCTTTAGAAATCAATGGTTGAAAAAAAAAGCATCATTCTTGGCTTTATGTACCTTTTTTGCCATGTTTCACTTAGTCTGGACATATGCAAAGCAGTCATTTTTATTCTACCTATTAAAATGTAGTTAACATATTTTTACTATAAAGTTAAACAAAAAAAAAGGAAGGAAAATAATGACGAATTCCCACATAAACTGGATTTAATTTTGACCAAAGTACACTACTTAAACATTAATTTTTTTTAATAATTTTATTAAATCATAATTGTGTACATTGGTGCAATCATAGGGAAGAATGTGCTTCATATACAATCAGAAACATTTTGATCGTACTGTAATTAAACATTAATTTTTAATTCAACTTGTTAAAATGTTGTTTAGGATATTGCATCCTCATTTATAACTGAAATATGTTTGTAATTTCCCCTTTAAAATAATATATTTTCTCCAATTTTAATATCAGGTGTATCCAGATTAAGTAGAATGATTTTGAAGTAGTTCTTCTTTTTCTATTGTCTATAAGATTTGGCATGATCTGTTTTTTGAAATTATCTTTTACTTTTATTTATAAATATGAGTTGTCTATTTTTTGAGACTTTGGAAAAAAATATATAAGCAGAAGTTAATTAATGACTCCTTACTGAGCCTCAGAGTCAAAGCATTCTATAATAGACATACTCTTATCTGACAATATGAATGTTACTTTCTTTGCATTATTATTATCATTGCTTAATATTTTGATGCAGCAATCGTCTGATTTCTTTTCTAGATGTATTTATTTTCATTCATTCTTTACAAGGTTTTTGTTTCTAGTCCTTGTCTTAAACATTGTTATTGTTATTAAATTTTAAGCCTTTTAAATTCTGTGAAGGCAAAAAGTGGAAACCTAATAAACACATGTATATGTAAAAAATAAAAAGTAAAAAAAAAATATAGTTAATAAATAATCAGTTATTAAATGTCCAGTCAGTAGAGATACAAAATTAATTTGACATGTATCTTGACCTTGGGGTATTTATACACTGAGGAAATTAAACAAATACTCATTAAATACTTCGAGAATGAAAATGTATATATAAAAAAATACTAGAAAAACAAGATAAACCCAATGCAAAGAGTCAATATGAAAAAGTAGGAACTCTTGCCTGGTAATGAGATCCTGGGCACAGGGTAGTCAGGTATTTTTAAAATGCCAACCTGGTTTTTGCTTAAGTTGGAAAGTAGGACTACAATGGTTTCATGTTCTTTACCTGAATTTACTACTTTCTTATTGTTACCTGAAAACCATTTTCAACCTTATGTTATCTGGAGCTGCTGAACTTAGAATACGGGGGAATTTATTTAAATGGATTCTTATTCCAAGTTCACATAGATACTTTTTAATAGTCACTTTGAATTTCATTTGTTCACATCCTTTCCATGAGAAATAATGGAGCAAGGAGCTAAAGCAAATGCCACGAGGATGGCGTGAAAAAGGTGCAGGGATGGGCTTTCTGAAACAGGGAAGAAGCCAAGGTGTGCACGAGGAGGCAGGGGTTTCCCTTCTCTCCTCGTCCTAGGAAGGGCCATGCTCAGGTGGGCACGCCACACATCGCTGCTCTGGGGAACCAGCATCACCTTCTTACCTTATCAGAGTGAGGGCCAAAAACAGGCTTGAATGTGAGCAATAATCAAGTAAAACTTTGGCACCTGCCATCTGCCTATACATTCCAGCTGTAGGCAGAGCTGTCAGAGAGCATCAGCAGATGCACCTAGAGACCTCCCGCAACATTGACTCAGCAGCTGTGTGGGTGTGGCGGGGGCACAGTCAGGAAGCTGCGATTGGGCACAAGCTTTGCCCTGGAGAACAGGGAGCCCTTGGTCCTGGTGAAGCCACTGTCAGGTGATTGATCTTCCAGGCATTCACTGGACAATTCTCTTCACCACAGTAGAAAGAGGACACTTTTGGGGTTGGGGAGATGTCAGTCAAAGGATATATAATTTGCTAGACAAGAGGAATAAATTCTGGAGATTTTTTTCACAACATGAGGACTATAATTAATAATGTACATTTCAAAAAGGAAAATAGGACACTTTTATTTAAAAGAATTAATTAGGAGATACTTCACAGCTTCATAATTGAGGGCAGGAATAGGGCTCTATTCATTTTTATCCCTTGACAGCCCCACATTGGTGGGCATGCCATATACATGCTAACAGAATCTTCCTGAGTGTTAAATGGACCCGACGCCCAGCTCACTCTGGAGCATTTGCTTCCTCTGCCACAACTGAGGCGCCAGGACATCAGCAGCACCTTGTCTGGCTGACCCAGCCTGAAGTGACCTCACATCAGGGAGGGTGTTCTTGTTGCTGTTTGTTCTAGACAATTCAGCAATTGAACTCAACTCATTGGCTTCTTACCACATCTCTTCGTAATTTCCCTGGAAGAAACATGCTGCTGTCTCTCTGAGCATCATATACTAACGTGGCCGTAAAGTCAGCAGCGACAGGTGCTGAATACTCACAGCAGGTCAGGCGCTGTGCTAAATGCATTACCCATGTGATCGTGTTTAATTCGCCCAAGAAACCGTAAGTGAGTTATCATTATGAGTCACATTTTACTCCAAAGAAAATCAAGTGGAAAAGTGGGGATTCAAACCCATTTTTGTAACAACTTTGCTATTCAGTCTTGACATAATTTGGCAAAAAGAAAAAAAAAAGGCAGTAATAATTGAAATTAGCCACACATAGTTAAGCCAAGAGATTAACTTGTGACCAGAGCATCAAGGGCAGGGAGTTTGTCTTGCTTGCTGCTCAATCTCTCCCTAGTGGTGATATCAAGGTTTGCAAGGAAGTAGGTTTTTAGTAAAATCAAATAAAATCATACCATAGCTGAGACCGGCAAAAGCTTCCTCTACCAAGACCCCAGAGGTATGTCCCAGACCACTGCGCAAGGTTTGGACGGAGGCCGAAACAGCTAAAGAAGCGAAGTCTGGCCGGACCCATATGCCAAAGGTGATGGGTTCAAACCCAGCCCCGGCCTTAAAAAAAAAAAGAAGCCAAGTCTGCCTTTTGGGGCCACACCACCTCTGGTTCCAGGGAGCTCTACCCTGGACACCTGCTGATTTAGCATCCTTTCATTGCCTTTTTCAAATTTCTTCTCAGCTGGGGTATAGGATAAATGTTACCAAATTTTAAATTAGGGAAGTCCCTGTTGAAAACCCCACCTGTACCATTGTTTAGCTATGTGGCTTCAAGCAAATAACTCGAGCTTCTTTTAGAGACAAGCCCTAACTTGTAGGAATGTAAAAAAATTATAAACTTCAAAGTCAAATATACATGCTATGTATTATTACTGACTAATTATTGTGAAGGATCAGATGAACTAGTCCACATGGGAGAGTTCATCGGGGAAAAACACTTCAGGTATAGAATGTAGGCTTTACTGTGTATTCCTCAGATCAACCCAAATAGGCATCCTTTAGCTCTTGGCTATATTTTCTGGTCAACTTATAATGGTATTTTATCTCTTTTCTACTAATAAACATGGTATCCCCTGTGAGCCTAACAGATAGACTAGTCATCAAATGGTGCTTCTATGTAGGTACCACAGAGTCAAAAGAGACTCCAGCTGTGGGAAATTTAGCCCACTCAATAGAAATGACTTCTAGCTTCTTCCTACCATCACCCCTTCCTACACACATCTTTGAAAAAGATGACGTCAAATAGATGTTTTCTTTGACTTACTTGAACCCTACAAATAGCCTGAACTTGCCAAAAGATGCCCTGGGAATTTAAGGGAAAGAGGAAATGTGTTGCCTTATCTTTTCTTTTCTTCTAATCAAACAGAAAAGCTGCTTCTTTGCTTGAGGGCACTGGAAAAAGTTTCACTTCTCTGGGTGATAAATATTTAACACATGGGTCAACCGTAAACAGCTGTCTCTCTGGTGAATCACTCACTTCAGACACCCAAGCAATCTCGTCATGCGGCTCTGCCCACGGACACCCTGCTTCTCCTGCTCACCTCAGGACGCCAAACTGCTTCTTCACAGCCTCCTTACTCTGCCCACCGGCTTGGAGGGTGACAAATGATACTTTATGCCTTTGCCTCTTTTGCTCTGATTCATCGCAGCCTCACACTCCCTCTCACTTAGCTGGAATCTTGTACTTGAAACTGACTTGCTCCTCATTCACTGTGGAGAGAGCATCACCTGTCTCCAGTTTTCTAGCTGGCCTGTGTGTTTCTCCCCCATCTTGTATGAAGCATGGATGCCAGAGTGTCTCAATAAATGAGGAAATGGAGCCATCTTTCCTTCTTGCATTGAATTTTGCTTCCAGTGTTTGTAACTTAGGGCATCTCGGTCAGACCCACCTCAGGTCTATAGCCCCAGAGAACACTGCCCCTGGCACTGGCTGCCTAATGCCACATTGGCAGAGCGTGTGTAAGTGGAAGCATCACCTCGACAATGAGCTGGCATTGGGAACAATGCAGTGCTACATGGGAAACTCCAGAGAAACTCACATACAGATTTCTCAATTAAGTGCCCATCTTCCCCAAACCCCACAAAAGAACAAAGATGAAATGAATAAACATCATGGTTGAAATAACTTATTTCCTTCAAATACATCCAAAACAGAGAGGAAGCCCTCACTACTAAAGCTAGGAATAACAAAGGCATGCAGCACCACCGTGTAAAAACCTGAGGACCCACAGATACATGTTGATATTTAATTTTAAAGGACTTGAAAAGAATCTGAGCAGTTAGTTAATCCTACTCTTGGTCCCTTGCCCCAGAGCAGGTAGCTCATTTTAAAGACCACTTTGGAAGGAAATTTCACAGTCATTTGCACCATAGCTCTGCAGGTACCATTTGTACCAAGTACTATCAATGTTGACATGCTATCCTTATTCTGGTATTCCACCTATTTCCTTCTCCTAAGGAGTAATTCAAGAATACTTAAGAAAAGTAACCCAGTGAGTTCTCCCTTTAAATCTAACCTTAACATTGTGTGTGGTGGCTTTACCCGCCTCTCCTCCTCTTTTTAAATGGAGATGGGGCCCATTGTATCATCGCGAATGCCATTTTTAATATCGCAAATCATCTTGGTCTCTCTTTAGTCCTTTCTTCCAGGCATTCAAATCTTTGGCTCTTTCCTTGGGAGCCTATTTCTCAAACCTCCTTCTCACCTTCATTTCCTGGGTTCTGTATAATCCCTATAACCCTGGTATGCAATGACGAGAGGATGGTAGAACATCCTGGTGAGTTCTGGATAATTTAGAAATAGTGAGAGTTTCTCCTGCATAGCTAAATTCTTCACTCCTGTGGATCTTTTCTCGCACACTATTTGGCTTTTCTAAAAGTCACACAACATTGCTGATTCACATTCAGCTGTTCAGAGGGCCGATAACAGAATGTGGCGTTTTGATTGGCTCCACATAAGAAATGTGAGCTTTATAGCAAAACTGTGATAGATGTGAGACTTCACCTCCAATCTTTGCTTCCAATCGCCAACCACCCTCTTATTCTGTACTGACAAAACTGACTCTCAAGGAAAGACTCAAAACTTGTTCATAAATTTGCAACACTGAAGTGTTACCTTGCTTTGAATGAGTGTCATTTTAACTGAGTCAGTGTGTTCCTATGATGCAGGTGTTTGGAGAATAAGAGGAGACAGACTTTCCTCTAAAATCATGCTAACGCTGCCTCCACGTTGCATCATTTCCACCCAGGTATCCACTTGTTTCCACTCTCTTTCAATGAACTTGGTCTGTGCTCCCAAGACTGCACTTGATCTTGTGCAAGTCCACTCTGAATGGCAAAATTCTCTCTGCTCTCTCTGCTGTCCTCAGCTTTCCTGGTCTCAGGGATTCCTGTGTGGTTGCTTGTTTCCAAAAAAGACTCCAATTTTCTATCTCTCCCTGTATTCACATCTCTTATAATGTGACTTTGTAACTCCTCCCATTAAGAGATAGCATTTTCTTCCCCACCTCCTCATTCTCTGCTAACTGTTACGGCTTGCTTTGCAGCAGAAATGACAGTGTGCTAAATCCACTCCTGACCTCAAGTGGTCTTACACACTTCTGTTGGAATTCCACATTGCCATGAGAATAAGCTTCTGGAGGATGAGAGACAGCATAGGGCAGAGCTGAGTTATCCTGGTGGAAGCCATCCCACACCAGCTAGCTCTCAGGCAATCTTGCCAACCATAGACACATGAGTAAGTCCAGCCAAGATCAGCTATGCCCGATTCTGATTAGTAGGAACTTCCCAGCTGACCCATGAATTCATGAGAAATAAGAAATGGTTGATGCTTTAACTCACTGAGTTTTGGGGTGGTTTTTATTTATGCAGCAATAGCTAACTAATACATACTCCATCCCTTGACTCTTGTTCTGTTTTGTCACTCTGAGGGATGAGCCAATGAGAGACTTTTTCTTTCCCATACTTTACCCCTAGCATTGCCAAAGAACACAGTGTTTCTTCTCTGACTACTAGGTTCTTGCTGTATAATTTTAGGGAAAACGTACTCCATTGTGGATGCACCTCTCTCCATGCCTGGCCTCACAGAGGAAAGGACTCAGCCACTGAGATCAGATGATTCCTTACAGAAATGGCCTTCTTTTAGCCTCAATGGCCACTGCACAGCTGCTCTTCTGCATTTCCTACTCCTGAGAGTATTACCCCTAACTGTCTAGTCAATCACCCAAGTCAAAACCAAGAAGCAAACTAAGGCTCCTCATCCCTCATCTCTTGGAGGCCAGTTCCTTTATTTCTAGGTCCTTACCATCCATGGACAACCATTCCCTCCTCTCTATTCACATTCCTGGAAGGGCTCTGGCCACCCGCATGGCAAGCTCTCAGTAAGTACTTGCTGGATGCCACTCTAGGATGACAGGTCCAGGAATTCACATCTCTCTCTCTAAGCAATAGACTGAGGAAGGAAGAGCTTGTGAAGTATCAGTTACTTTCTGTTGTGTTCTCCCAAATCAACAATAACTTTGGTGAAATCGTCCTTTGTTGGCATTTTTTAAAGTTATGGGTCACATGATAGTTGTGGGTCAAAGGTTAAAATGTATGCAAGATTCATTAATTTCTACTATAAATAATAATGAATTGAGTGCATTTGGATTTGGCACGAGTATCATCTAAAACTCAAAGGTAAGACAAATGCATGAGGGGGGTTTTAAGAGTATTGATCTTTCTGTCAGTGATCTTAACTGACACCACAGTTTCATGAAAAAATTTCATTATATTTAACTTAAGTGACTCAAAATCATGTCATTAAGGGCATTTGACTTCCCATAAATTACTGGACCTGCCCCTGCTTTGGCCACAATCTGATACATATAGAACAACAGCTGTAGAGGGTGAACTTTTGAGCGAAGGGATGTATTATGTCTGGTGGGTGGGTGGGCCTGACACTTCAGGTCTGGTGGGTGGGTGGGCCTGACACTTCAGACTCTGCCAGATGGATCTGTAGCCAGCAAGATGCCAGAAGGAGGCCTCCTGATGGTGTTGGAGGCTAAGAGCCTGTTGGTTGAAGTACCACCCACTCAACCCTTCACAAAGCACTTACTGCTACAGTCAGGCCTTCGCCTTGGAATCAGACCACAGGAGCCAAAGCCCTTGTTGGGAAACAAGTGTTGATCATCTCAAACTGGCTCTGTGGGATGTGCTTAAATCCTAACAGGCATGATTTTGTCACACTAAATATTTGAATAATCTTGGCTCTCAGGAAGTGACAACTAGAGGGCAACACCTAAGCAAATGGTGAGCAAACTGCAGACACAGGCGTTGGGAGCAGCTGGGAGAAAGTCCAGGCCATGGGCCCTGCAGGAGCTGCTGCACTTTGCTTCCCTATGCTCTGGGATAAGCACCTTCCCTCCCAATCCAGATGTGGGCATGCACAGATGAGCCAATACTGTAACCCTTTTTTCTTTCTTTTTAGTAATCCTTGTTACAATTTTGCAATAATTGAGAGTAATAATTATTATTCTCATTTTATTATAAGGTAGTGGGTTGCCCAATGTCACATTGATAATAGTGGTAACATTTACTATTAATTGGCCACTTCTACCGTATGTTCATTTTCTTTTAGCCTGATGCAAACCTTGCTAAGTAAGCTTCAGTAATATCTTTTAACAGAGCAGGAGACAGATCCAGGGAAGTCAAGGTCAAGTGGCTTGCCCAAGGTCATGTTGCTAGGAAGTGTCAGAGCTCACGTATGCACTCAGACTATGCTGACTCAGGCATAACTCACTTCCTCTAAGTTTTCCCAGTCCAGCCTCCCTGGTAGGCTTTGGCAACCTGAGAGTTTAGGGGAGGATAGAAAGACAGAACTTTATCCCTTGATCTCATAATATACAATCATTCTCTCCCCTTCCTGCCCCAGGGGGAGTTACAGCCATATCAAACTTGTGTGTGCAATTGGCAGTTGCATTAGGCAAATCTAATTTTCTGATAGCAGTTTGGCCTCCCCAAATATTCTCCATAGGAAGAGATGATCAAAATGGCAGACTAGAAACTGTCTTTTTACACTGTTATGACCTTGGCTTTGTCACCATTGGGCTAGCAATGAAGAACAGCTTGCTCCTGGGTATTTCATAAAATTTACCTACACTGGCAGATGGAAGGATCTTACTATCTCTTCCTCACAACAGTAGCCCCTTATTTGGAAAATAAAAATTCCCGGTCTTAGCTGGGTAAAGAGCAGGGCCTGTAGTCCTGGCTATTCAGGAAGATGAGGCAGGAGGATCACTTAAGCCCAGAAGTTTGAGGCTAGCCTGGGCAACGGAGTGAGACCCTATCTCTAAATGAAAAAAAATTCTACAAAATATTTGTGAACTTTTTCTAGTCCAGTGGTTCTCAACCTTCCTAATGCCTCTACCCTTTAATACAGTTTTAATACAGTTACTCATGTTGTGATGACCACTGACCATAAAATTATTTTGTTGCTAGTAGCAACTTTTTGTGAACTTTTTCTAGACCAGTGGTTCTCAACCTTCCTAATGCCATGACTCTTTAATACAGTTCCTCATGTTGTGGTGACCTCCAACCATAAAATTATTTCATTGCCAACAAAAATAATTTTATGGTTGGGAGTCTAGACGATTCTGGTTCTTGGCTTCTTTCTCATTGGCAGCAAAAGTTCAGAACAAAGCCAATCAACATTTGTTGAGTGTCTGCAAAGTATTAATATTTTTACTAAGCATTTTAGTATTTATTTTATTTAATTATCATAATCATTTGATGAGGTAGTCATTCCTATTTTACATTTTACAAAAATTTTGCAAAAATCAAAAGAAGTTGCCTGTGGTCATATAGTTAATAAGTTGTGAACCTGAGATTCATACCCAGCTTTTCTGATTTTAAGTCCAACATTCAGTTTTTACTCTGATAAGAGGCCAAGTAACTTAGCAATATGTATTATTTAAGACTCTTAAAAATATTCATATTCTTTGACCCCAAATTCCACTTGTGTTTGTTATAAAGAAATAATCAGAGGTAGTTGTAAACATGTATACTTAAGTTATAACACAACAATGTTTTTTATAATTGCGAAAAGTTACAAAATCACTTAAATGACATGGCAAAAATGTTCAAATAACTTCTTAATCAGCATGACTTAATTTTATACAACCATGTTTTTGAAGATACAACATGACATTTAGTGATGTGAGAGAACAAAATGCAGTAAATGGAAAAACACAGAATATAAAACTATGTATTATATGACCTCAATTTTGCTGAAAATGAATACATATATAAAATAATTTTAAGCAAATAAACTATGCTAACTTGAAGTCATCTCCTTGTGGAAGAATTATGGCTAGTATTACTTTTCTTTCTTTTTTTTTTTTAAATACATGTATTTTATTATTCTTCATTACATTATCTCCACCCCCACCCCCACCCCTCAGTGGTAAGACAGAATTGATTTACAGAAAAGAATACAGAAAACACTAAAGCTCCTGGTAGAGGGAGAGAATTCAAGTGGGGAGAGAGAAGCTCTCTCCGTTCCTCTCCCAATCTTTCCCTGTCTCCTCCTT
>CAUYRH010119473.1:0-16710 GCA_963574655.1 Perodicticus potto
CCTAGAGGAGGAGACGGGCAAAGACCGGGAGAGGAACGGAGAGAGCTTCTCTCTCCCTACTTGAAATCTCTCCCACTACCAGGAGCTTTGGTGTTTTCTGTATTCTTTTCTGTAAATCAATTCTGTCTTACCACGGAGGGGTGGGGGGGGAAATAATGTAATGAAGAATAATAAAATACATATATTAAAAAAAAAAAAGAATATTTATCAATATGGACTGATGCTCACAGTTACATCAAGAAAGCAGGCTATGGGCTCGGCTCCTGTAGCACAGTGGTTACGGTGCTAGCCACATGCACCGAGGCTGGCGGGTTTGAACCTAGCCCGGGCCAGCTAAACGACAATGACAATTGCAACAAAATGAAAAGAAAAAAAGAAAGTGGGATATGGTGGAAATAGTACAGGCAATTTTTATCCTTTTTTTTTTTTTTTTTGAGACAGAGTCTCACTTTGTCACTGTTAGTAGAGTTCTGTGGCGTCATAGCTCACAGCAACCTCAAACTCTTGGGCTTATGGGATTCTCTTGCCTCAGCCTTCCAAGTAGCTGGGACTACAGGTGCCTGCCACAATGCCCGGCTATTTTGTTGTTGTTGTTGCGGTTGTCATTGTTGTTTAGCAGGCCTGGGCCAGGTTTGAACCCACCAGCCCCAGTGTATGTGGCCGGTGCCCTAACCACTGAGCTATGGGCACCGAGTCAGTATAGGCAATTTTTGTAATAGGTAATGCAAAATATACATTTAAAAACTCCAAAGATATATACTAAATGATCTCTATATGGTGGTTTATAAATTTTTGATTATTACTTATTAACTTCTCATTTTTATTTTCAGGTATTATATTTCATTTTTACAATAAATATACATTGTTTTGGCAATATCACACTCCAAGGTAACTTTTTCTTTTCTTTTTTTTTTTTTTTTTGAGACAGAGCCTCAAGCTGTTGCCCTGGGTAGAGTGTTGCCCTGGGTAGAGAGTCACAGCTCACAGCAACCTCCAATTCCTGGGCTCAAGCGATTCTCCTGCCTCAGCCTCCCAAGTAGCTGGGACTACAGGTGCCCGTCACTACGCCCGGCCATTTTTTGGTTGCAGCCGTCATTGTTGTTTGGCAGGCCCAGGCTGGATTTGAACCTGCCAGCTCAGGTGTATGTGGCTGGCACCGTAGCCTGTTGAGCCATAGGCGCTGAGCTGTAACTTTTTCTTTATTAAAAAAAAACTCAGACCTTTCTAAAGCATTGGTAAGCATGTTACCTGCTGTGTTCTGTCAATTTAGATAGCCAAAGAAGAGGAAATGCTGTATACAAAGTTTAATTTAGACATAACAATTTCCTGAAGATAAGACCTTTAATCTGCTAGAATGGGCAGGGGCCTAGGTGAAACCCTTAAGCAAAGGGAGGTAATAGGGACAGATTCTAGGACCCAGCCTGAATATGTAATCGTGGAGAGGATTTGGGGGTAGAAAATAAAAGGCTTTCTAAAGGCTTTCTAAAGGCTCCCTAGGATACAAATTGCCTTGGTAATGACTCTGAGAGGCGGTCAGTTAACAAGCATGTATTGAGGGCAGAGTTTGGGGGAAATAAATAGAAACTCAGATTTCAATTACTCATTCATTCACTCATTGCTCAAACATTATTGATTGCTCATTACACATCCAACAATGTGCTAAGTGTCGGGTTTTGCTTTTGACAAGTTTACAATTTAGTTGGAGACATGAAACACAAGAACATGAAATAATTTAAGAAGGCCTGGAAATTAAAAGGAAAAAGCCAGGTAATTTGGTTCAACTAAAGAAGATACCAGAATAGCTAGAATTAGTGAAAATAAGCTTCCTGAAAAAAGTGTTATTTTTCTTTTTATTTTTTGAGACAATTTCACTCTGTCACTGTGGCTAGAATGCCATGGTCTCAGCCTAGTTCACAGTAACCTCAAACTACAAGCACCCACCATCATGCTTAGCTGAGTTTTTCTGTTTCTAGTAAAGATGGGATCTTGCTCTTGCTCAGGCTGGTCTGGAGCTCTTGAGCTGAAGGGGTTCTCTGGCCTCAGACTCCCAGATTGCTGTGATTACAGGCGTGAGTCATCGCACCTGGTAGGAATTTAAAAGGTTAAGAAACTTTCAGGAAAAATAGAATAGATGTGACAAGCTTTTGGCTGTAATCTGACATTCTCGCATGTGCTTATTGTCATTTCATGTGTGAGATATAACTCTACTTCCTCGAATTTAAAAATATGCTCCCTTTCCAGGCTGGGCGTGGAAGGTGACTATAGTCCCAGCTACTTGGGAGGCTCAGGTAAGAAGATCGCTTGAACCCAGGAGTCTGAGGTTGCTGTGAGCTAGGCTGATGCCATGGCACTCTAGCCTGTGGCAACAAAGTAAAACTCTGTCTCAAAAAAAAAAAAAAAAAGTGCTCCCTTTCTATAAAAGATTTAACTCTTTTTCTTTAAGAAATGATTAGGTAGCCTTTCGGGCTATTTCCTGTGGCAATGGGGTCTTCTTCCTATGGTGAATGTATCTTGCTCTTTAAGCCTGTATCTTGCTCTTACATTGTAAACCTATCTTTCTCTTTCTCAATAAACTTTGTTTCATGCTTGCCTTAAAAAAAAAAAAAAAAAAAAAAAAAAAAAAAGAAAAAAATAAATAAATATAGCTCATTTAACCAGAGTCTGGGGCTATCTCCAGATGTCCCAAGCCGCTGGTCCAGAAGGTTCCCCATCCCTCGTGGGGATGGAACAGAACCATTCTCAAGATCTCTGCTGCTCCCTGGCGGGGCAGGACTCATAGAGGCAAAAGTCCCAGAAAATGTGGCTTTGTGCCGGCCTGAGTCTGATCCGCTTCCCCCTCCATTCAAAGCCACCGGGACCCAGGTGGAAGCAGCGCTCAGACTGACCCGCTCTCCGGACCTGGAGATGAATCTACCCGGAGCCACCTGCCAGAGGGGTTGCCCTGAGAATCCTGGGTGCAGGAGGATGCAATATCACTCGGCTCTAAACTGTCTGACTTACGTGCCCAGAGTCATTTACAGTATATGACAATGTGGTCCAGTATGCTGTATATGGCAGCATCTCTATAAACTGACCATCCATAGCGCTGTAACAAACTGGTCAACTCATGGAATTGGTCACGTAAGGAACGAGGCATGTCCTGCCTGTGAAACTTAGGTCAACTTCAGGAGGTGGTCACTGTTGGAGGTGGCCAGCCAGGGAGGCCCTACAGGGTATCCTGCTGTTGTCCGACAGCGTGTTCTGAAAGTATCACTTGCATCAAGTTGGTTAACTGTGCTGTCCAGCCGGTGTCCTTGATGGGCTTTGCCCAGGTGTTCTGTCAACACGACTGGAACCGGCTGCAGTTGTGGAACGTCTGTTTATCCTTCCAGTCCTATCACTTGAGCTTCACATAGTTTGAAGTTCTATTTTCATGCACATACACATTTAAGGTTTTTGTTTGTTTCGTTTTGTTTTTTGCAGTTTTTGGCCGGGGCTGGGTTTGAACCTGCCACCTCCAGCATATGGGGCCTGTGCCTCACTCCTTTGAGCCACAGGCACCGCCCACATTTAAGGTTTTTATGTCTTCTTGTAAACTGACATTTTTATCATTACAGAATGTCTCTCTATATCCTTGGTGTTTTCTTTTTTTTCAGATATTAATGCAGCCCTTTCAGTTTTCTTTTAATTATTATCAGAGAGTAGAGCTATTTTCATTCTTTTAACTTGTTTATTTTTGAAGTAAGATTCTTGGAGGCAGCATATTCTGACAGTAGTTAATTTTATTGGTGTATTTAAACCATTCACATTTAATATAATTACTAATATATTTTATTTGTTTTCTGTTCATCCCCCTTTTTCATCCTGTCATTTTCCCCTTCCTGCCTATACTTTGAATTCTTTAAACAACTTTTAGTATTTCAGTTTGGTTTTCCTACTGTGTTTTTTACTATATCTCTTTTTAAACATTCTCCTGGTTATTCTGGAGATTACAATATGCACACTTAAGTTTTCACAGATGACTTAGAGTCAACATTTTATCACTTCGTGTGAAGTGTAGGCCTGTTACCTTTACTTTTCCTTCTTTATATTTGATTTGTCTCATGTATTGCCTGCACATAGATTGAAAACCCAGCAGTCAATATTTTTATCTTTGCTTTCAACCCTCGAACGTATTTTAAAGAACTCAAGAGAACCGTCTACTACATCTCAGTAGCTATTTCTCCTGCCATTCTATTTCTAATGTTCTGAGCTCTTCTTATCATTTCTCTTCTAACTGAAGAATTTTTTAGCAATTCATTTAGTGCACATGTGATGGCAATGAGTTCTCTTAGTTTTCCTTCATCACCCAAGTCTTGGTTTATTCTTAATTCCTGAAGGATTCTTTTTCTTACATGTTATAAAGCTCTGGTTTAGTAGTCCTTTTCTGGCAGCATTTGTAAATTTGTTTTTCTTGCTTCTGGCCTTCATGGTTTCTCAACTACCCCAGTACTTAATGCACCATTTTTATTAGCTATTTTCAGGGATTTTCTTTGTCTTGTGTATTTAAAAATTTAATTACAATGTTTCTGGGCGCAGATTTCTCTATATTTATCATGCATTTGTTTCATTAAATGTCTTCTTTTGCTAAATGTGGGAAGCTTGTGTCCATTTTTTACTTCAAACATCCTTTCTGCCCCATCCTCTTTCTTTTCCTTTTTGATTCTGATGACATGAATATTAGACTTTTTATAATTGTTCCACAGACCATGAGGCTCCGTTCTTTTCTTTCTTACCTCAAATTTTCTCTTTGTTGTTGAGATTGGATAATTTCTTTCAATCTATCTTCAATTTTATTAACTCTTTTCTCTTTCATCTCCTTACTGCTACTGAGTTTGGGTCTTCTATAGCTTCTATTTGTTTGCTGAGACTTTCTATTTTCCATTCATTTAAAGACTGTTCTGAGTCGCCTCTTGGAACATATTTATTTATAACCACTTTAAAACCCTTGTCAGGCACTCACAGCATCCACGCGCTATCACTGTCCACTCTCCTTACCCACACAAGCTTAGATTTTCCTGGTTCTCCAAATGCTGAGTAAATTTGAAGTTTATTTTAGATTTTTTTTCATTATGTTACAAAATGCAAGACCTTGCTTTTTTCTCATAGAAATTCTTGGTGTTTTAGCTTGAGCATAATTGACGTGGTTAATTTAGGCCACACATTCCAATTTGCCTCCTGTAGGCTGTGATTCTAATGTCAGTTCAATTTTCAAAGCTTTTTCAGCATGATTCAATGGAGAAAGAATAATTTTTAAACAAATGGTGCTAGAATAAGCGAACATTCACATACAAAAAGAATTCTAGATTAAGACCTTACAACTTTCACAAAATAATTCAAAATGGGTTTTGAATATAAAATATGAAACTATAGAATTTCTAAACAATAACATAGAAGAAAATCTAGATGACCTTGGGATCATTTCTGAGCTTTTAGATATAATATCAAAAGCACAATATTTGAAGAAAAAAATTGATAACTTGGATTTAAAACTTAAAACTTCTGCTCTGCAAAAGACACCATCAAGAAAATGAAAAAGACAAGCCATTGACTGGGAAAATACATTTACAAGGTTTATATCTGATAAAGGAATTATACTCAAAATTACAAAGAAATCTTAAAATTCAACAACAAGAAAATGAAGAACCAATTGAGAAATGGGCAAAAAGTCTAAACATCTCACCAAAGAAATTATACAAGTTCTGACAATTAAGTTTGAAAACTCATCTTAGTAAAAGCGCTACCTACTTCATTGTTAAATATCACTACAGTCATCTTCAAAGTACTCCCCAGAGAATCTATGCCCCAATGCCCGTGTCTAGTGTATCCTTCAGAGCAATTTTGAAATTCTTTTACTGGGATGACCTTCAAAGTTGTCCTCACACAAAGTCTGACAACTAAGTTTGTGAACTCATCCTAGGAAAAGTGCTTTGAAGTGTGAACTGGGAGCTGGCATTGGTGCACAGCTTCCCAAGGGGAGTACTTCCAAGGTGACCCACAGCAATGTTCAGCAATGGGGGACTGTATTACTTTTTCTAGGATGAGTTCACAGACTTAATTGTCCAACCTCATATAAGAACTTGGCATTGGGGTAGTGCCTGTGGCTCAGTGGGTAGAACACTGGCCCCATATACCGAGGATGGCGGGTTCAAATCCAGCCCTGGCCAAACTGCAACAAAACAATAGCCAGGCGTTGTGGCGGGTGCCTGTAGTCCCAGCTACTCAGGAGGTTGAGGCAGGAGAATGGCTTGAGCCAAGGAGTTGGAGTTTGCTGTGAGCTGTGATGACATAGCACTCTACTGAGGGTGAGAAAGTGAGACTCTCTCTCTACAAAAAGAAAAAAAAATTTAAGAACTTGGCATTATCTACTTAATCTTCTGGAAACCTAAAACTGCTCTAAAAAATAAAGTCTGTCAATTGGGCACAGTGGCTTATGCCTATAATTCCAGAACTTTGTTTGGGAGGCTGAAGTGGGAGGATCACTTGAGGTCAGGGGTTGAAGACCAGCCTGGGCAACATAGTGAGACCCTTGTCTCTTCAAAATACTTAGAAATTAGCTGGGCATGGTGGTGTGCACCTGTAGTCCCAGCTACTCAAGAAGGTGAAGATGGAAAATTGCTTGATCTGAGAGGTTCAAAGAAACAGCAAGTTATGATTGCACCATTACATTCTAGCCTAGGTGACAGAGCGAGACCATATCTCTAAAAAAATTAAAAATTGAAAAGCCTATGAATTAATTGTTTAAAACTTAAAAGAAACAAAAAGTCTTAGCAGTCTTTTGCATCTGTGTGTCCCAGCGGCTGGCCCAGGCAATGGTCTGTCTCCCGCTCAGTTCTCACCGTCTCTTGGGCTTATCATGTCACACCCTCATCAAGGTACAGCCCCTCTTCTGAGACCCCCCACTCCATGATCTCCCAGTGTCTTCCAGCTCCCTGGAGTCCTTTACAAGGTCCTTTGATGACATAGCCGGAACTCTGTTACCCTATTTGACATGTACTTCTAGTCCTGCAACCAGGCCAACGGGAAAAGGAAAAGAAAAACACAGCAAATTCACTATCATTTTGGCACTGTAATTTCTGGTCCTCTTCTGTGAGTAACTTTCCAGAGTCTTCACAGCTGCTTTGTGCCTTTTTTCCAGGTTGTGAGGCAGCATTCAGTGAGTGAAAGGGTGTACTCTCTCTGTCTTACTGCAACTAAGCCCTCTCATTATTTATTAGACCAAAACCAAATGGGTAAATATTCTGTAAAATAAAGTGGAACTTTGCAAATATGTCAAAACCAAAAAAGATTGAGGAGCTGTCTTTAAGGACTACTAAGAGACAAAGTGAAGTTATTAAGGGCCTCAGTGGGGAAGCCTGTGGACTGAATGACAGTATTGTATCCCATGAGTATTAAACTTACTGATTTGGGGTAACTGTACCAGGGAAAAGTAAAGGGATAGCCTTGTACTTTGGAAATACACACCAAAGTATTTATGGGCCAAAGGGCAGGACATCTTTAACTTACTTTTAAATGGATTAAATTTGTACATAGCCACACACATTTGTGTGTATGCACACATACACCTGCACAGGCAGGTAGGCTGTAAGATGAAGAGGAAGGAGCAAGGTCAGGGCACTGGGAGCCTGGCTCCGGGCCTGCTTCTCCAATGAGCCTGCACCAGGCTGGGCTCTGGCTTCATGGTGCCTTGTTTCCTCCTGGTAGAATGTTGGGGTAGAAGTGACTCCAAAGATTGTCTCAACCTCAAACATTCCATGTCTATGGAAATGAGACAGGGCTGTGACCCCATCGAGCTCCCATAAGTACTGGGGCTATCATGGTAAGAAAAGGAGAAAAACAAGTTTTCTCTTGGGTAGAGTTCTAATGCAGAGAGCAGAGCAGGCAAGTCACCGGGCCTCCCCACACAGCAGCCTGGGAGCTTCTACTTCTCCATCTCTTCCTCATCAGCAGTGGAAAGGCTGGGAAAGGACTACTCAGTGTGTTTTGAGGAGTTGGCTGTTTTGTTGTTTTAGTGCTAAGGCAGAAGTGAAACTTAGCCATCTAAAGGTCCAAACCCTAAGCTTTAAAGCAGGAGCAGGGAACTTGTGGTAAGGCCACATGTGCCTTTCTACATCCTAAAGTGTGGTCTTGTGACCAAATCTAAATTATACAGAACGAATCCTTGTACTTTTATTAATACGTTTGTTTGTCTTCTATATTTGTATCTTGCTTTTAAAATGAATGAGTTTAAAATATCAAAAAATAAAATAAGTTTTAGCAAAATAATCCTCCCAGATTGATGGTCACAATTAGAACATAAAGGGCTAAATGGATGGGTACTACACTCGTGATTTAGTCCTAACTCCCTACCTCACTTCATTGTCACCACTACTACAGGAGCTATTGGCAGGAGTTTTGGGGAGTCCAGTTGCCAGTCTGCTATAAGCTTTTGACAACAGTGGACTGTGTTTCTGTTTGAAGTAGAATTTATGAATAGTTGCACAACTTTTTCATTCTGGCTGATTAACAGCCCATCATGTCAAAGAAGACCAAGAGAATGCTGAAGGAAGAAAGCAGACATTTTAGTGAGGATTGGGGATTGCAGTATTACAATTACAAACTATCTTATTTCTTCTAAAGATAAGATAATTTGCTTGCTTTGTGCTACTGCAGTACCAACATGAAAGGAATTCAGTGCTCATCACACTCCGTAAAAACAACAGATATTTTAAATTGGGGGGAGAGGTGGGAAAAGTTGTTTTGCAGAAATTAAAAGATGAAAAACAAAGACATTATTTCAAGCAGCAATAAGACCTGGAAATAATGCCACTGAACCAGGTTATAAAGCAGCTTATATACATAGGGGGAAAAGGGAATCTATGTGGTGATGTAGAAATTCTGAAAGAACTCATTGTCAAAGTTGTAAGATGTGAAGACATTGATAACATTTCAAAGTGCAAACACCTGCCTCTTCCAAGGAGAATTATAACTATTTAGCAGTATATATTAGCTTTTGACTTCACAGAACAACTTCATTTCCTACTTCAAATGTAAAATATATATTATTCAATTGCTTTGGATGAATCACCTGATATTACTGACTCAGCACAGGTTTTATGCTTCATTCAGGTCATAACAGAAGAGTTTCTTGGCTGCAGAGAGTAGCCATCTTCAACAACTTTCAAGATAAATTTTGTGAGTTGGGCTGAATTTGGTAAATGTAGTGAGTGTACGTACAGATGGTGCACCTTCCATGACAGGAAAGCAGGAAGGGTTTGTTGCACACTTTAGAAAGGTATTAACAGATCCAGATGCTGTCACTTCTTTTCACTGTGTCTTGCATCAGCAAAATCTCTGTGCTAACATTCTATTTTAAGTGACACTTTGCAACAGATTACCATTTCAACTACATTTGTGCAAATGCAATATAGCATCATCCATTTTGTAACACGCTAACAGTAAACCATGAGGCATTTAGTGTGGATTTTCTGTGTCATTATGAAGTGTGTTGGATATCACAGGGACGGGTGTTAATCAAAATTTTATCCCTGCAAGGACAGAGTGTTAAGTTTTATGAAGAACAGAATCATCAGTATGAATTTTGAAAAAACGATTTCTATAGGAATGCAGCATTTCTGTATAATATCACTTCAAATCAAAACAACTTACATATTTCTTTGCAAGGTATTAATAAAACTAGGTCTATATATGATATGCAGCAAAAAAAAAATCCAAGAATTCTTTTAATTCTATCTTTTTCAAAACATTTCTTTTCTAAAGGACATTACAGGTAAACTTTTCCCCCGGTTTGCAAAGGTCACTCATAAGCATACGTGCTAATCATTTGAAGAATAGGCAGCTCTTAAAGACCTATTAGTTGGAGAATAAATACAATGAGAGGTTCCATGACTTTGAAAATATGACATCACACTCAAATTAGCACCTAGTTGATACCACCAAGGCACCTAAACAACTACAGAAGGAACTGAGTGAGCTATCAGTAGGTGACATTTTAAAGTCATTTGATGCTAAGAAAGATCCAGTTGAAATATGGAAAAATGCAGTAGAATGCCCATACCTTTGGCAACATGCCCCCAAAATGCTTTCTTGCTTTTCTTCCACTTACTGCTGCAAATCTACATTCCCCTACCTAACACAAATCAAGGTACCCTTAAGGTCACAAATGACTGAGACCCATCCAGAGGATCAGCTGAAGCTGCAACTTCCATGCTGCCACCAAATGTTCAAATGCTTTCCAACAAAAAGGACAAGAAGGCCCATTACAAGTTTAGTTGGCTCTAAAACTAACAAAAAGTTTTCATTTTTTGAAATCATTTAGCACATGATAGTTAGGTTTTTACAAAATCATTTTTAAGCGTATCTAATTGAAGTTTCTTGAATGCTGTCTTACTTGATTACAGCTAAATTAATTGAGTCTTCCAGTGTGAAAAGGTCCCTATCCCTGAGTTAAAGCAATTACATATTCTTTTCAAATCCAGTCATGATCATTAATTTCAAAATCTAAAAATGGAAACTTTACAATGGTAAAATTATAGAAATACTCTTGTCTTCTGAAAAGTCTCTTTTGATTTCATGGCAGGTAGGTGAGCAATAGCTCATCTTATGGTTATAAGGCAGGACTGTGACAATCAACATGCATCCACTCTTTCCCAAGAGCTGACAAGATGATTAGCTCTTTTCAAGATAAGACAACCAACCACTAAAAGGCTAAACAATGACAGGGCAGAAGTGGGATGTGAACCCAACTCAGTCTTACCCCAACCCTCAGGTCTAAGACCAAGATGAAAGTGACATACAGAAAGAGATGGGCTTCTCAGCCTAGAACCGGGAAGCAAAAAGCATAATGCTTTTTGGTCCCTTGGTCCATCTCCCTCCTGCAAGGGACACTTCCCCTAGTGGGACCATGGGAGAGAAAGGTTTGAGTTAGACAAATGTATGTCCAGATTATGTTAGGAGTCCCAGGTACATCACTGAACTGCTCTGAGCTTCAGTTTCCCTTTCTGTAAAATAGAATAATAATGGGACCTACCTCACCAGGCTGCTTACTGGGTGGATCCAATGCTGTGTGGGACTTAAAACACCCTCACAGTGCCTGACCCTTTGCAAATGCTTAGTAAACAAAGCATGGTCTTAAGGCCACAAATGTCACCTGGCTTCACAGTACAGCAGAGTTTCACACTGCAGTCGGTCTCACTCAAACTCCAACAAGAAGCAAACAAATATGGTCACCAGGGAGCTTTCTGCTTCAACTCCAAGTGAGGTTTTCACTGAAGATGCTCTGGTGGACACAAGGCTGTCTCTTGCATTCTACCTGGGGTCCCAGCAGGGCAGCCTCTTGCAAGTCCTACAGCAGCCCTGCCTGACAGGAAGGTGATACAACGCACCCAGGCAACATCACATTTCCCAGGAGCCACTTTAAAGATAAAGTGAAAGGAAGCCTGTGAAATTAACTCACCCATAAATTATATGTAACTCAATACATAGTATACTCCAAATACTGTCATTTCAATATGTGCTCCACCCCCAAATATGAATGGGACACCTTCTATTCTTATATTCTCTTTTTCACATAAAGGCTCAGAAATCTGATTAGTCTTTTATGCTTATAGCTCATATCAGTTAGGAATCAGTCTCACCAAAAATACCAATCTGAATTTAGGTTTCCTAAAACTTACAGTTGAAAAGGTAGATTGACATACCCAAGTTGTTCTAACTATACTTAGACTTCTAATATCTAGGTACCTTAAGTTTAAATTTAAGAATAATTAAATAAATGACAAATTCAGTTCCTCAGTCACACTGACCCCATCTCAATCTCAAGGGCTTAGCAGCCACCCGTGGCAAAGGATGGAGAACAGCATTCTCCTACAGGCTCCTACAGGGACACTCCAGGGGCCTGAGAACCTTCTACGTGGATTCCATGGGTCCTCCCCTGACGTGAATATTTAATGTTTACCCTATGTGGTAAACAGAAAGTTAATGATTTCTTTCATTTCTTAATTATAAGCAGTTAACTCCATTTTGAGAACACTCCTAACCCAAGACAAACACTCCAAACATCCATGATGTATTCAGTCCATGAGTTATTCACTAATTTATGATCCACTGACATGGTGCTCACCAAGAGCCATCCTGTGCCCAGTGTGGCCCTCCAAAGGGGACTGTGCCTCTCAAAAGGAGGAGGAAGAGTAGGGGTGGAGATGGTGCATCCTTCCGATTGACTGTGACATTAGTCTGATCATCACACTATTGCCATTTCATAAGGAGCATCTGGAAGAAAAAGACTCATCCTAGGCCATCAGCAAACAATATCCAATCAGGACATGGATGTGCTCCAATGGTTGGATGGCCCAAGGTGTGTGCAGAGGGCTAGCCGGCCTGAAGGGACTCTGTCAACTTGGGGGAACTTTGAGGGTGGAGCGGGGCAGAATCATGCCTGTTCCATGAGACTCACACACACACATACACACACACACACACACACACACACACACAGAGTCATTATGAAGGAGAAAGCCCATCTTTGAAGTCTGTAAAACAAGGCAGGTAACAATAAGGCAACTTGCAGGTGGACTCAGCATCATTGTGGCTGTGGTCACAGAGCATCCGTTCATTCATCCACTTATTCAACAAATGTTTACTGAGCTAGCAACTGCAGAAAGGTGGTGACAAAATTCCCATAAAAAGACACTCTCTGCCCTCCTAAAAATCACAACCTACTAGGGAAGAATTATTAGCAGGGTACCCCATCTGGGGAACTCAGATAGAAATAAGAGGAAACTGCAGAAGGCCAGAAATCCTGCTGTGTTGCATAGAGGAGGGAGCCAGAGAAATTCTGTTGACTCTGGTCAGGCCAACTAATGCCAGGCTGTCCCAGGGCTGGAGTGGCCTGGGAGGGCATGGCAGAGAGGAGGCGTTCAAGCCTTCAAAGACTCCATATGCCAGCCAAGGAATTTTGGCTTTTAATTTGGAGACTGGGTGTGTTTTAGGCAATAAGACAACAGGGAGAAGTGACTCTAAATCCTGGCTGCACAACTAAATCATTTGAGAAGCTGCATCTCCAGACAGTTTCTCAAATGTTCTCAAAGTTAAAAAAAAGTCCTCAATAAGCTAATAATGATACTGACTGCTTAGTAGATGCTTCCTATGTGCCTGACTCATTCGCAGCATTGCATGTTACCCTGTGCGTGATTTCTAACTCCACTAGGCAGATGAGGCCTCTTAGGCTCAGAGAGGCCCAGAGACTTGCCTGAGTTTACACAGCTAATGAGCACCAGAACCAGGCCTTGAAGCTAGAGCTGTTTGGCTCCAACATGTGCCTTTTTGACCATGGGCCATACTGCACTCAACCAGCTCCCTCCCAGGCTGCCCACCAGCTTGTCCACCTGTACGGAGGAACACAGCTAAAGAACAAAACAGCAGTTAAAGATGTATGGCTGGTTCCTTCTGACCCCATCAAGGTAAGGCTGAATTGAGTCTGCAATCCCAGTTGGAAATTATGTATTGTCATAGTGTAGATTCCAATTTTTCTACACCGCCATAAAACTTACATTAATAACTATGAGGTGGAATGGTCTTGAAGAGTTTACATCATATTCGGTATAACCTAATTAAGATGGCAGAGAAGTGACAACGTTTCAGAACTATTTCCACTAGAATAGTTAAAACAAGTTCTCCTTCATTATTCCCTGATGGTGCAAGATAAATGAGGTCCTTTAGTGGGCAATTGAGAGTGAGGTTGATGTGGCTTTAACTCTGGCTCTGCTGCTTACTCGCTCTGTAAACGTGGGCATGTTCCCTGGTCTCTCTGGGCCTCAGTCTGGCATCCGCAGGGTGGGCTTAATGATACCCTCTGTGCTGTGGGGATGTCTGACAGGATGTGTGGAGCAGAAGCTTCCAGCAATGTGTCTAGCACTGAGTGTGACGGGGGCTATGAGATAACCATTAAAGGATGCATCAACCTGGAAAGCACATTCCAAAATCGGAATGTGCACAAACATATTTATTTCTATACTGTTTATGCAAAAGAATATGGCCAGGTGGGGCATGGGGTTGGAGCTGCGGGTTGCTCATAGTTACCACTTCCTCCATTATAGATTCATCAAGAAGCTGAACTTGAAGCTGGAATGTCAGTGGTCATCAAGGGAAAGGCAGGAGGCTCAGTGTTTAGCATATCCTGGACCAAAGCTAAGAAATGATTAAGAAAGAAGAGCTGGAAAGGACAATAGATGTGCACAGTGGCCTTGGTGTGGGAACAAGAGCAGGGTATGGGCAGCAACGGGAGGTTGGCCTTTAGGTCCCACAGCATGGGGTGGCAAACAATTTCTGCAAAGGGCCAAGTAGTAAGAATTTTAGGCTTTGTGGGCCATGTAGTTCTGGCCCAACCTCACAACTGAGAGGCATATCACCCCATGCCCAGGCCACACTCCTGGATTCATTAGATTAGAAGCCCTGGGGATAAAACCTAGGTGTCAGACTTCACAAAGACATGAGAGCCTTAGCTGACTGGGTCACGGTTCATTCTCATGTGGGTGATCAGGTCTATGACCATAATTGGTACCCAGTGTCACAATCATGTCAACCAACACACACTTAGCAATATTTAAGAGGCAATGGGACCTGGAAATGTGGGTCAGGTGTTAAGGAAAGAGACTTTCATTGGAGGTTTTGATGGGGCACCATTGGCAGGCTGGAATTGAGTGCTCCCAGCACCATTCTTCAGAGAGAGGAGCATCTGTGAGTGGGTAAGTCTGCTGAGAAGGAAAAGGAGCATGGCAGTAAAGGAGCCCCAGAAAAATGAGGAGGAGCTGGGGGGCACCCAAAGTGCATCCTGAGAGCAGATTAGAGGCCCCAGCAGGGCTAGCTCCTTCTCATCAGGGATTGATAGCTCAGTGATTTTGCTGCATGTCATATTGTCACATTCAAGCAGCTTCAGATTTTCAGACTAGGCACTGTCACAGAAGGGGCTCACTGCTCCTGTGTTAAGTGTCCCTTCACCCATGAGCTCAGTGGACACGGTGTGTTCAGGAGGCTACATGGAAGCAAGACCTGACTCGATCTGCACTGTATAAAGGCACTCATGTAGCTGACCATGAAAAGAACAAAAATCACATTCGCAACTTTAATAAGGTAATCAAAAATAAATAAAACAGAGATCTACAAGAAAGCATTTTATTACTTGTAATCAATTCCTCAGAAGTGGATGCAAACAGAAAAAAGATTCAGAAATTACTCTGATTGTGTTGGCCACCAGAGCATGTTCCAGAAATATAAACTTGTGGTCATATACTCATTCCTTTATGATGTTAAATAAGAAGCAGGTCATATGTTTATGATTAAATTTGAATTTGGAATTAAGGTATCTTGGAGACTGAATGGAGCAGCAGATAACTAACAGAGAGTTACCTCTCAATTCATTCTATTAATAACAGCAGCATGATACCACTCAATTCCAAAACCACATTTTCATAAAAGTGAGATAGAGCTAACATTACCCTGGTCCTCCTGGGCCCAGGCACTGCATACACTGCCCTGGTCTTGGCAGGTTCTGTCATGGTCAGCTCTTACAGCTCTTTATATACCTAAACACAGGCCTTGGTTTAACCATTTGAAATTTTAGTTGTTATCTATAGAAGATTAGATTCACATAGAAACAGGTGCAGTTGAGATTCAAACCGATTCTCATGACCCTTTTCCAGTTTATTGAAAGTAAGATTTAAAAAAAATGTTTCTGTGGGTATGTTAAGCTTTTAAAGTCGAATTTTCTTTGTATTTGTTTCTATTGGAATCTCCACAGATACTCACTGAATAATTTTTTGATTCATACATTGTCTTGATATGGCAATAATCAATTGCCTTCTCCAAGAATGAAACACAGATCATTAGATGTTACCACCATGTGATATTTGGAAACCTCTATTTCTTTTTCCTTTTTTTATTTTTATAATTTTATTAAATAATAAATGTGTACATTAGTGCATTCATGAGGCACAATGTGCTGGCTTCATATGCAATCTGAAATATTTTCATCGAACTGTTAAACATAGCCTTCATGGCATTTTCTTAATCACTATATGAAGACATTGATATTCTACATTTAGTAAGTTTCACCAGTAACATTCTAAGATGTACTGTAGGTGTGATTCCACCAATTGCCCTCCTTCTACCCATCCTCCCCTCTCCCCTCCCCTCCCTTGCCCCTTTTCCCATATTCTTGTGCTGTAATTGGCTTTTAGCCTTCATATGAAAGCTATAAATTAGCTTCATATTAGGGCTGAGTTCATTGGATACTTTTTCTTCCATTCTTGAGATACTTTGCTAAGAAGAATATGTTCCAGCTCCATCCATGTAAACCTGAAGGAGGTAAAGTCTCCATCTTTCTTTAAGGCTGCATAATATTTCATGGTATACATGTACCACAATTTACTAATCCATGCGTGGGAGGATGGTCACTTGGGCTTCTTCCGCGACTTAACAATTATGAATTGGGCTGCAATAAACATTCTGGTACATATATCTTTATTATGGTGTGATGTTTGATCTTCTGGATATATACCTAATAAAGGAATTACAGGATCAAATGGTAGATCTATTTTTAGATCTTTAAGTATTCTCCAAACATCCTTCCAAAAGGAATATATTAGTTTTCATTCCCACCAGCAATGTAGAAGTGTTCCCTTTTCTCCACATCCA
>CAUYRH010119477.1:0-29114 GCA_963574655.1 Perodicticus potto
ATCCATCCATCCATCCATCCACCCACCCACCCACCCATCCACCCTTCCATCCCTTCACTTACCTATCCACCCACTCATCCACTCACCCATCTATCTACCCATGTACTTATTTGCCCATCTACCCACACATCCATCCATCCATTCATCCACCTACCCATCCACCTACTCACCCATCTATTCACCCATCTACACATCCATCCATCCATCCATCTATCCATCCATCCATCCACCCACTCATATACGCACCCACCCCCATCATGCCCCAGCCATATTCAAGATACTATGTTGAGCACTGGAGGAGCAATGGTAAGAACTACAGCCATGGTTTCTGCCCTTGTCAAACTTCCATTCTAAGGGAAGAAAAATAATAGAAGCTGATGGGCCTCCCAACAGGAGAAGGACCAACTTCCAGGAGAAGTTTCAATATGGATTATTTTGTGGCTAGGGGCTTGAATGTTGGCTCAGAGATTTTTCTAGTCCCTTGTAGGGGATCCAGTTCACTAATAAAAATGTCAAACAGGATAAATTACAACCCACTCTCCCTACCCCAGTGCAACTGGACCATGGACACCCTGAGGTCCCCTTCGGAACTCTGACATCTTGCACAGTGCTTGGCACAGAGGAGGAACCCAGGAAAGGTTAGATGGCTAAAGAGGTGGAAGAGTGGATGGCTAGATGGTTGGATTGGCTGAAAGATGAACTACATGCTCAAGGCCAGAAGGCCTGTCATGGCTGTAATGAACTGGAAACTGGTGTTCAGAGTCCCCCTCCATCCCTGGCCAGGTGTAGGGTACCTCCAAGGTATCACAGCCTGTGGGTCCCAGAGCCTTGGCCAACCTCCCTTTCCTGGTGTTCACTAGCCATGACCCAGGAGGGGCCCATCAGGAGGCCAGAGCTCAGACAGAGCCCACCGTGCTGCCACCACCTCACTGAGCTGAGTCTCTAATTCTCTCTAACGAAGTCCACCTGCCCCTTTCTAATAGCAGGATCGATCTCCTTGATGGAGAAGTTGGAATCAATAGAGGAGTTGATTAGTCCTCCGCCATCTGTTACCAGTGAGATGTTCATGGAAAGGGCACAGGCCCGGAGTCAGGCAGGCTGGAGTGTGTTCTGCCTTACTCTAATCATGTCTGCTCTCTGGCCCTCAGTGTTCTCACCTGGAAAATGGGGCTAATCCTCCTGGGTTTGCTTTGAGAGTTCATGAATGCCTGGCACGGTATCAGAACAAGGAAGGTGAATACAGCAAAGTCTAGTGGATCCTGGCTGAGGCATGTCAGTTTGCTTTGGCCAAGAACTTCCAGTCTCCCAGGATGGCAGGGAAGGGACCCATGACATTCTGCCTGGTGATGTCGGGGTCATAGCTAGAGTTTGGAGGCTCCATAAGTCTGCTTGGCGGGGAGGTGAGCCCTCATTCTGCATGTCCCGCCCTGAGGGCCCCCTCCAGCTGCCCCCTCCCCAGGAAATGAGGCTGGGGACTTTGGGGCCCTAGGCATGCCCCAGACAGCCCCAAGACTAGGGGGTGCAAGCTCCCTACCCCAAGGCCACAGAAGTGAGGTGTGGTGTCTCCAGGCTTTGCAGCAATGAGGAGGTTCCTGGGAGAATCTGCCCCCTCCTGGGAACTTTATGAAAGACTTTCTTGTTTATTATCAAATAAATTCACTACTTTATTATAGAGCCAGATCAGACTTAGCAAATGCAAAAAAGAACAGGAAGAAACGAAAATTCTTCCTTAATGCTATCACCTGGGGATAACACCATTAATGTATATCCTTCTTTTCTTCTTTTTTTTCATATTAATAATATCGAAAATTGTCACTATCATTTCTTTCTTGCCTGTCTGGTGATTGCACGTACCTCCCCTCGCAGTGGCCCCTGACATAGGGGCTCTTTTGCTAATGATAAAGCGAGGAATCAGAGGGGTGAAGTATCTTGCCGAAGGTCCCTCAGCCTGAGAGAGGCAAATGAATTATTCATTCAGCAAACATGAGTGAGGGGAAGTCTGACAAAATCTCTGCCCTCATGGACTTCACACTCAGGTGGTGCTGCCCAGATCCTCCAGCCCAGCCCCAGTGCTCTTCCCCCCTCACTCCCCGCCCATATCCTGCTGGTCTTCTACATGACTGCAAAGTCAGGGGTCACATCCTCTTGTGTGCCCTGCTGGGCCACCCAGTATCCTCAACAATAGGATTGGTTTTGAGAGCACAGAGCAGCCTGTCGGGTGAATGGGTCTCAGGTCTCCCACTGCAGTCACCCGGCATACAGACCCACAGGAGTCCATTTCGAGGTCCCTCTGGGCAGTGGCTGCTTTGCAACCAGGGCCTCTGAGGTTGGCTGGAGCTCTGGGAGGCTGTGATGGACCCGTCATCCCCAGGGCATGGCCTACGCCAGGTCTCAGCACTCCTCACATTCTGTGGGCCCCGTTGCCAAATAAGGAAAGATACTCAGAGAAATGCTGTCACTTGCTCCAAGTCACACAGCAGTGGAGGCAAGAGTCACGCAGGCCTTTCTGAGTCATCGGTCTGTGTCCCTGACCTTCTGTTGGCAGCTAGGTCAGGCCTTCTCTCCACCTTCAGCTGTAGGTGGCCCACAGTCTGGGGCTGTCTGGTGTGGCCATGGCGGGGCAGCTGGCAAGTGGTGGGGTGGCCGGAGGGAGGGTCTGGGACACATGGGGCCTCTGCTTCCTCCTGTGTGTGTCTGGGCTGGATGGTCCTCCCCTGCCGGCAGGTCACCGACGTCACCCACTCACATGCTCACACTCACACCCATGCACTGACGCAGTCACAACACCCTCACACACACACCCCCCTTGTGAACACGCGCAGGCCTCCCATCCTCTCTCACCCCACGGTCAGGTTCACGTGCGCACACACCCTTCCCTCGGCCGCGCGGCGTGCACTGGTTTCTGCCGGTTGTGCTCTGCCTCCCTTGCTGTCTCTCCGGCCCTGTTGCTCAGGACGCCTCATCCCCATTTCTCTTGTGGATTTGCCACCCTGTCCCGTCCCCTTTCACTCTCTGAGGCTCCTTCTCCCTCTGACCACCGTGCGTCTCTGTCTCTGTATGTCTCTCTTCACGCCACATCTCTTTCTTCCTTCTCCCCCTCCCACCCCAGCCTGAGACGCGGCTTTCTCTCCGGACCCGAGCCTGGCCCCCTGGCATCGTCTGGGCGTGGAGAGGCAGGCTGGCCAGGTGCGGCCAGGCCGGTGGCACCCCACTCCAGCCCTTCCTCGCACACGGAAAGGTGGCTCTCTCCCCTCTGCCTGGCGTGGGTGCCGGTGATTTCATCTGCCTTTGGATATGAAGCTCAAATTGCACATCAAAAAGGATAATGCATCTTTAAGCTGTTACAATGACTTCTCAATTTTTCATTTCCTGTCAGGGTGGGAGCTGCAGGAGGCAGGGGCGGCCGCTGAGCCTGTCTCCTGCCAGCGAAGTGTCTGCCTGGATTTGAGCAGTAGGAAACCCAGGGGTGATAAATCGCTATTTCTAAGTAAATTTCATGCATTTGCCCTTTGGTTAAAGTTTCCCCTCTCAGCACTTTCCCTGTGCACACAGCCCGACTAATAACGCGCCGTGCAAGCTCTCTCCGCTGTGACAACTGATTGCACTTTGAAGTAATAATGGCTGATTTAATAATTGGTATAATTTTTCACTAGTACCTGAATGTCATCGACGCACAAAATAAGCTACCTGGACCCACGGCTGCAGCACTTTCCCTTCTTGGGGAAATCAATAATGCATTAAACCCCCAGCCCAGGACCCCAAGAGACCAGGCCCTGGTGGAGACTATTATGGGGGGAGGTTTAGGGTCACCCCATGGAGACTCGAGGGCAGGAAAGCTGGACGGAGAACTCTGGGTGGAGGAGCAGAGACAGAGCACGAGCCCCCCACGACCCAGCCCTGCTCCAGGTCTCTCCTTGGTAGCTTCCACCTCCGCTGAAGCCCCTGTTGGGGGTTGCAAAGACAAAACTACCTTCCCCGGCGTCAGCCACCATGAGCACAAACCGCATGTGCTTGTGTCTGCACACACACAGGAACTGAGGTCACCTGCGTCATTCCAAGCCAGGAACTGTGTCGGGGACAAAGTGGTGAGCAGGAACAACGTGGTGCCTGCCTCCCAAGGTGGTTACATCTTCTTAGACCGCGTGAGCAAATGGACGTGCACACATGTACACACACATTTGTGTGTCTAGTATTTGTATGCTGGTATAAATGTGTGTGTGTAAAGATTAGGGTTTGTGTAGCTGCCCTTCACTCTGCCTGGTGCAATTTTAAGGTATAATTGAGGCCTACTTCTCTGCGCCGGCCTGGGCAGGTACAGCAGGGAATCAGCCTTGCCAGGTCCAGACTCCCAGCCTGCTTCTGGCTCCCTGGGCTCCGCCCTTTGCACCCTCCTGCCCAGGCCCTGCCCTTGTCACCTGAGTGGGCAGAACACTCCTCTGTGCAAAGGACACAAACTCTGAAGTCATACTTGGATCCTGTCCTTGGAAGAGTCAGATACTCATCTGTCTGAGCCCATTTTCCCATATGAAAAGAGGGCGTGAGAATCCCGGACTCACAGATCCTGCGAAGACACGGGGGCAGGGTGATGGAGGCAGCCCACACCCGTACGTAGTACGTGGGGGCGGGGTTATGGAGGCATCCCACACCCGTACGTAGTACGTGGGGGCGGGGTTATAGAGGCAGCCCACACCTGTATGCAGTACGCAGGGGCGGGGTTATGGAGGCATCCCACACCCATACCTCCTGACTAGTTCCTCGAGGATGGGGACTGTGATTTATTCAGGGCTGGAGGTCCAACTACGAGGACCGGCCACAGCACACAGTAAGCACATGGCAAGTATCTGATGAATAAACGTGTGCTTGGTTCTACTGCCAATAGCCCGAGATCTTTGTCCTTGTCTACCTTTGTGGTGAAGGGGCCAGGGCTATCTCCCACCCCCTGCGTGGTTTGCCAGAGTTTGGCAGGAACCAGGGAGATTCCCTGGGCCAGGTGGGTGAGCGAATCCTTGTCCTGGCCAGAGCTGGAACCCAAGGGCGCCTGGATGTCCACCTCCCCCAGCCCTCTCCCTTCCTGCCGCTGCTGTCTGGCTGTGAACCGGGAAATCGATTTCAACTTCATCTCATCTCAAGATCAAACATCTTAAGTGAGATTATTCACGTTCCTCCATTGTTTCTAACTCATTTCCTATTTTCCAGTTGAAAAACTCCGCCAGAAGCATTCTGTGGCAGAGATTAAAACAATTTCGGAAGCAGGCACCCAATTCTTTTCTTTGGATGGTAAGCAAATTGGATGTCTGTGAGGAGCAGGCAAATTTTATTATGAACACATAGTTTGCTACTTAACTATCCTTAAGGCCCCGGGTGCTGTGAGTCCTCAGCAGGAGGGCTCCAGAGGGGGTAAGATGAAGGGCTGGGAGGGGGCGGGAGGCGTCAGACCCCCGCCGGGCACCCTGCTTTCCCCTGAACAAAGCCAATTGTCAAAATCTCCTCCTTGGCCCACCCTTGTAAAGGGAGGAAACCCAGGGTGCTGGGACCCTCCAGGCCCCTGGCACGATGCTGGGCCCTTTGAATGTCTGATTCCTTTGAATAGTCACAAAACTCTTAGAGGGGGAATCGCTTTCACCATTTTTTAGATGAGGAAACTGAGACTCAGGGAGGGGAAGAAACTGACCCAAGCTCCTGCAGCAAGTGGTTAGCAAGTTGGAATTAGAGTCTGGTTCTTGTGTCCTTAATCATCACTGTGGCAAACTAATTGCAAAGATGGGTGCAAATTTTTCGCTTGACTGCCTGTATCCCCAGGGAGAGTCTCATTCCCTGACCCTGGATTCTGGGCTGGCTTTGGGCCATCAAATGCTATGACAGTGCCATGTGCTGGCGTGTTTTTGTGTGAATGAGCTCAGGTTGGCTGGTGGAGGAGGCCAGGCGGCTGGAGAAGAGCCTGGTTGTCCCAGCTGGGGACATCCTAGATCAGCCTATACCTGGCCACCCCTAAACGTGTGAGAAAATGAAGTTAAGGGAAACAGCACTGCCGAGCCCCAGCTGACGGTGAATGTGTGTGGCTCCCACTGAGACCAGAAGAATTCCGCAGCTGACCACTAGAAATGGGAACAAAGATAAAGAGGGCTTGTTTTAATTGACTATAAGCAGCTGAGTTTGGGGGTGTTTTCTTACACAATGGCTGCCTACTTTGTGCCTGTCCTGGAGCAACTGATGTGGGGGGACCTGGTTGCTGCTCCCACCAGTGCTTATGAAACAACCAAGGTACAAGCATATCACCCTCAGACCCTGGGGCCTCCCCCAGCTGCTTCACACTGTTACTGTCCTTACACTTGTCAGTCTTTCCCATTATACCCCTTTGCACCAATGATGAGGCCATTTAATGAGCACCTACTATGTTCTGGGTCCTGTGTGTGGACTTTGCACATCTCGTTATGTCCTCCTCACAGTCCTAGGAGGTGGGAGTTTTGCTTCCCATTCTACAGATCAAGAAACTGCGGCTCAGAGAAGCCACATCATGTGTCCCATAGACAGTGGTAGAGGAGGCATTGAAGCCAGGATTACACGTCTATCTGCCCCTCCATTAGCTGAAAACCTCTGCCCAGGGCCTGGTGTCTTCTCTGACCCTGGGAGAGGGTCACAGTGGTTCCTGTCTGGAACCTTCTCAAAGGCAGCATTCTCAGACCCTCTGTGTGCCAGAGGCATGGACTGCAGCCCCCAGGCTGACCAGGGGACATGTCCCAGTCTTCGGTGGTGGGGGGTAGGGTCCCACCCTGAAAGGCAATGGGGAGCCCTGGGTTCTGATCCTGCCATATCTTTGGGACAATCCCTTCCCTTCTCTAGGCCTCAGCTTCTGAGTCCACACTCTGGGCTGAGAACCACTACTGGGCAGCCCCACCTGGGCACAGCAGAAGATGCAGGGTCTCTGCCCTCTGGGGACCAGAGCCTGGCTGGGGGAGGGCAGCAAAGCAGACAGGGATGAAGCCCTGGGCCCCTCCCGGGCCCTGCGGCTGCCGGGGAGGTAGGGTGACTTCATCTCCAGGCTCAGCTCTTCCCAGGCGGTTCCCTTAGCAACAGGGCCTTGCTTTGACAGCTGCCTTCGCAGACAGTCTGCTCTCCGGGAGGCTCTCTGCACCACCCCATCCTCTCTTCAGGTGGAGATCTTTGCAGGGGTTTGAAGCGAGGCCCAGAGCAGTCTCTCCCTGACCCTGGAGGAGTCCAGCTGCCCCCAGACCCTGTGGCCTGTCTGGACTGCTCACCAGCGTCCCACTGATGGGGCCTGCCCATTCCTCCAGCTTCCTGCTTCCTCTTGTTCCTCAGATCCCAATTAATTGAATTAATGCATTTCTCCCCCCCACCTCCTCCTTGCTTTTTCTACCTCCTGACTCTCTCTTCCCCCCAACACACCTGCGCCCCACCTGCCTTTCACCCGCACATTAGCAGTTAAAGCGTCTCTGCTGACATTTAATGTTCTTAATATAGGCCCCAGTGACAGGGAAGCAGCAGAGTTCCCACACTGCCAGGGAGGGCCCTGTGTCCCCCATCCCTGAATGTAGAATCCCCCCAGTCACAGAGGAGGGGCGCCTCCTGGCTACTGCGCATTGAGCTGCTTCAGCATATGGGCCCTGTGCAGGGAGCTTCCGGCCCAGTAATAAACCCAGATGCACTAATCTTAGCTCTCCCAATTCACAGGTCAGACAATGGAGCTTCAGAGAGGTCAGCTCATTTACTTAAGGCCACCGATCAATAATTGGGATTGTCAGTAGCAACAGAAATGAAGGCTGTTGGGTTAGGGAGAGGGGTTAGTGCCAGGAGCTAGGATTAGGGTTCAGTTTAGGATTAATCTGTGAGCCTCTACTCAGTAGGGAGGCTGCACACCCCGCACTCCCCAATGGGGTCCTTATCAAAGTTTGAGTCCGGCATCTGTCTGTACCTGCAGTGCCAAGTCCTGGGGCTGGGGCCAGGTCCAGGGCTACTGTGACCAGCTCTGACCCTGCAGCACCCCCTCCATATTGTACCCCTGAGGCTGTCATTTTTGACATGGTGGAAGAGGATCCCCACATCAGGCCCTCAGAGTGGCCTGTGTGCAGCAGTGATGGGCCTGCGTCAGTTACCTTGGGCGATGAGTTGGAGAACAATGGCGTGATTTCCCCTTAGTTCACACCCAAAGAACCTTTCCCCACCAACCCAGAGTCTCAGGGCAGAGCCTGGAGACTCAGTGTGGGAGGCGAGCCATGCCGCCTCTTGTCCCAGAAACATTATCTCACTGATCCAGGCTGATAATCCTAGTGCCCTGGTCACCATCGTCGTCATCATCATTTCCCCCAGGAGTTCACTGAGTGCCATTTCCAAGTATCTGCTCTGGGCTTGGCGAAACCTGGGAGTCCAGTGTGTAGAGGAAGTTTGGCACTGGGAGGGCCTGCCTCCCTGGGAAGGAGTGGGAGGCAGAGGAGAGGGGCCCGGGGAGGGATCCTGACACTTAGGAGGGGAGAGAGAGCCCAAGGGCGTGGTGTTGGGGAGGCGGCAGGTGTCTCGTGAGGAGGAGTTGTGGATGGCGTGGAAGCCACCTCGTGAGAAGCCAGGAAGGTGAGGGCTGGGAAGCATTAGTGGATCTGGCCTCAGTGCACCACTGGTGGTCTTTTTGGATGCTATTTCAGTAAGAAGTGGGAGAAGCCGCCAGACTGCGGTGGACCGAGAGATCAGTGGGAGGAAAGGAAGAGCAGAGCAGAGCATAGAGAGATGGGAGGGGTTGAAGGTGAGGAATTATTTTTCTTTGCTTGTTTTTTAGGAGTGGAGAGACTCAAATGTGTTTTGATGTTGATGAGAAGGCTTCCATAGAGCGGGAAGGCTGGCCAGTGGGCCTTGGACCGCAGAGGTGGAAGGGCCAGGGGCTAGGGGACTGGCACCGTCGTGGGATTAGATTTGCAGGAGGGAGTCCCCCTCCCCTGTGTGGTCTGCGAGGGGAGAAGGCAATGGTGATTGATGCTGATGGAAGCAAGCACGAGGTGTCAACGGGAGGGAGCTGTGACATCATCACCTACAGGGCAGGGGAAGGGTGGGGGACAGAGGTTTGAGGACAGCAGAGGGTGGCAAAAGTGAGAGTGAGAGAGAGAGCTGACCAGAGAGACACAGAAGAACTTCTAGGCCAGCGGTTCTCAACCTGTGGGTTGCAAAGGGCCGCGGCATTAGGGAGGCTGAGAACCACTGTGCTAGGCAATGCACCATCTGAAGCTGGGGACCATGAATTTGTCATAGAATCAAGTGAGTTACCCATTCTTTGGTAATATTCTATATTGCAAAAATTTTCTATTGGTCAAATAAATTTGGGGAATACGTTCCAGGACATCTTGGAGACTTTGATAGGCCCATGTGTATTGTAACCTGCCAGAAGTGAATACCTATGTGGCTTGTCCAATCTTATTTTTGACCACAGTATATTTTTCCCCACAAACCACCTCATGGTCCAGTGTTCTATTCAGGGGTGTGCTAGAGTTTGCTCATTCCAGCTCATGAGGGCAAAGGGGCACATTTCTTTCTAACTCCAAGTCCAGTGACTTTATGTTGGTAGTTTGAAATCCGCTGTGGTGCAAGTATTTACACTACGGAAAGTGGCAAATTCTACACATCAGGTCCCTTTCCCTGGGAGAGCTGATGGTTACACATTTAACATCACACCTCAGAACTCTTTCCCTGCTCAATGCAACAAAAAAGGAAAAATAAATAAGTGGTAAAACTATAAGACGAAAGGGAGCAAAATTATTTTTCACATATTATGTGATCATTTACCAAGGAGTCTGAAAGATCAGGTAGGCACTATTACAATTAATCAGGGAATTCAGTAAAATGTTGACTTGAAAGCAATATCAAATATCAAAAATCTCTGCCTTTCCCATGTATCAGCATTAATTATCTAGAATATATGACGGCAAAAAGATGACAGTCACAATAGCAACCAAAATAGAAAATATCTAGCAACAAACATAGCCATAAGTGTGTGAGGCTAAACTTAACACAAAAATAAGAATTGACGGTCTGGAAACAGCTGCTGTGTTCATGAAAAAGAAGATTAAAAATTGTCGATTCCATTAAGATTGATCCATATGTTTAATACAGTTCCAATTAAATCTCAAATGCATTTTCTCACTTGCAACGTTATTTGATTGGGAATTATAAATAGGCAAGAATAACTAAGAATATCTTAATAAATAAAATCAACTAGGGCAAGAGGAACTTCTAAGTTCAGGTGTTAAAACGAGGTACCCAGAGGGTGGTGCTGTGCTGTCCACTGCTCCATTGCCAGCTGTTAACTCTAAGTTTCCAGAACTCCACCTGGTGCAGAGAGCTGCTTAGTACATGTTTGTTGAATAAACGAGTTAGTGAGTGAATGAATGAATGAAAATGCCTCAAAAGATAGGGTATTTCCAAATTGTGTGAACTGGCACAATTGAACAAATGAGCCAATACAAGAAAATATCTCGGGTGTCCAACACTATGTATTATTACATGATGAAAGTGGCATTTCAAATTGGTAGAAAAAATCATGACTTGTTTAATAAGCAGAGCTGGGATAACTGATTAACCACTTGTAAAAATAAAGTCAGACAATTGGACATATTCTAACAACAGGATTGGTTGAGTAAATTATGTTGCATCAATACGATGGAATGCTATGGGCCCTTGAAAATGATGTTACAGGTGGTATTTGTTGGCCTGGGTCACTGAATTGCTTTGTGGAAATGGGGGAAACAAAATAACAATGTGGTGCAAAGGACAAATTATGGAGTCTGACCTTTGGTTCTCATCTCCGCTCCACGATTATAAGTAAGCTGTGTGACCTGAAGCAAGTTACTTAAGCTTTCTGTGCCTCCGCTTCCTCATTGCTAAGACATTAGTGATAAAAGCACCTATTTCCATTTGTCCTTGTGAAGGATAAACGTGACAAAATACATGCCAAGTGCTTGACATTGTATCTGGCACACAAGAAATGCTCAATAAATGTTCATTGCTGTCTCAGCATTTGCCGAGCACCACCGGGCCCTGGAGGTACAGAGGTGTGTGGGATGCAGGCTTTGCCTTGGCAATGCTCTAGCGAAGGAATCACATGGTGCTCTGGGGACAGAGGAGAACTAGACCCCACTGCAGGTGAGAGAAGGCTCCTGGAACAGTTGTCTCCTCCCCTTAGTCCTAAGCAACCATCAAGAAATGAGAGAGGGAAGAGCATTGCAGACTAAGGAACAGCACAGGTGAGTGACTAGTGAGTTCTTTGGGAGGGAGGTGCATGGAGGTAGAGGCAGAAGGTGGGGATGGAGAGAAAGGAAGGTCGTAGGGTGCCAAGTTCAGGCATTTAAGGTCCTCTAGCGTGGGCAGATGGCCACAGGCTTAGATGGGCAGTTTACAATCAGCACAGCACCCTGGCTGCTGAGCAGAGAGTGGATTGAATGGAGGGGGCTGGTGCAGAATCCCAGGGAGTGATGAAGGGGCGACACCTGGGGTAGAATGAAGTGCCTGAAGCCACCACTGAGGGGCTGGCCCCAAGGGCCAGGAGCACATGGGGGGCTGCAGATGAGGTGGGGAGCCCACGATCAAACACAGGACTCAGCCTTGGGGGCCAGGTGGGGTGGGGAGTGGGAGAAGGACAAGCGTAGGGGAAGGAGAGTCATGTCAGTCTGGACAGGTGACAAGAAGCACACCTGACCTTCACATGGAGATGCCTCAGAACAAGGAGGTGGACATTGGGCTCTGAGTCACCATGATGCCGTCTGTGCCGGAGAAGCACTCCCAGGACAGGGGCCTCAGTGTGGGGTCTGATGCTCCAGGTGAGGAGAGCAGGGCCAGGAGGTCAGCTTGGGGGACTGTGGGACAGGTGTGTCACAGTGACCAGAGAAGATGCCCAGGAGCCCTGGTCACAACTGCAGCAGGAGGACCAGGAGGGCTTCTTGATGTGGCAGAGTTCAGGGAGGAGTGAGCTGGGGCCAGAGTCAAACACAGACGGTCACGGGGGGTGAAGAAGGGCATGGATGGACACCGAGGGTGCAGGTGCAGTTAGTATGAGAACTGTCACTGAGCGGGGCTGGTGGAGGAGGCAGAGGAACCAGGTCACGGGGACCCAGGAGCCAATTAGTTGTTTGATAAATGTCTTATTTTAGAGCCACAGAAAAAGTTAAGGTAGTATGGAGTTCCCACACATCCCATACCAAGTTTTCCCTGCGATCAACATTAATACAGTACGTGCGTCACAATTAACAAACCAGTGCTGATCCATAGTTATTAACCAAAGCCCACGCTTTATTCAGAGTTTTTTTTTTTTCCCCGAATGTCTTGTTTCCGTTCCAGGATCCCACCTGGGAGAACACATCACATCTAGTCCTCACGTCTCCTTAGGCTCCTCTTGGCTGTGACAGTTTCTCAGACTTTCCTGGATTTTGGCGACCTTGACAGTTTTGAGAAATACTAGTCAGGTATTTTGTAGGAAGTCTGTCTGTGGGGATTTGCCTGATGCTTTTCTCATGATTAGACTGGGGTTACGGGTTTGAGGGAGGAAGACCATAGAGAAAGCATGCCATTTCCATCACTCGGTCCCAGGCAACATGCTCTCACGATCAACATGACTTACACAGTTGACCGTGACCTGATCGCCTGGCTGGGGTGTTTTGTCAGGTTTCTCTCTATAAAGTTATTCCTTTATTCTCCCTTTGCACACCACACTCTTTGGAAGGAGGTCACTATGCACAGCCTACCCCCAGTGAGTGGGGAGTTTTGTCCGGAAGTTATCTGGAATTCTTGGGCAGGGGACTTTCCTTTATTTATTCAGTTGTGTATTCATATCAGAACGGGCTTCGGATATTTGGTTTATATTTTGGGTTATGACCCAATGCTTCTCCATTTATTTTGCAGCTCGGATTGTTCCAGCTTTGGTCAGTGGGAGGTCTCTCTGTTGGTCCAGCAGTCAGATTGGGATGGACTTTTGTGAAACTAGACCATGAGCCAATGTGTGTCCCATGCCTTGGCTCGGAGGTCTCTCTGGGACAGGGCAGGAAGGAACTTCTGGCTGCAGGGTGAGGACCACTAACAGTGGATGGAGGCTGCTGGGATGAGGGGCAGTGAAAATGTCAGGAAATCCCCAGTGCTGCAGCTCTGGGTCGTCTAGGCTGTGTTTGGAGGAAGAGAATCCACTGTGGCTGGAGCTGCCGTCCTTGGGGCGTGTCTTCCAACACTCTGTGGGCTGAATGCTCTACCCTGAGCAGCACAGGTGACTCATTATCCAGGGCATGAAGGTCCTTGACCGTGGCCTCAGGCTGGCATGTCTGACCCTTCAGGGTGGGGGTTATTGTGAGGAGGGGGAGGGCTCTCCGGCAGAGGCTGTGTCCCTGCACAAGCTTAGGGATGGCAGGGGCTGCTCACCACCCTGCCTGTGCCTTCAAAGCCCCCCTGGCTGCTGGCCCCCTTATCTACACAGGTGTTATTTCTGCAAATGTAACAAACCAATGTGCATTCCAAGCACACTCCTGTGCTCCAGAACCCTGTGGCTAAAATGAACGTTTAACAGGGCTAAGGAGGTGCCTGTTTGCTCTGAGCCAGAGGGCAGGAGGGCCCCCAGGGATGGTGCTGAGGCCTCCCCTCCACCTTGCCAGAGAAGAGACAGCTTCTGCAGGTCCTTAGCCTGGGATCCCCCTCAGCCTCTTGAGTCCTGGATGACCCTGGGCAAGAAAGGTAACTTCCTCAAAATGGGTATAATAATGCCTACCCTGAAGCGTTGTTGAGGGATTAGTTAAGTGTGATGATGCCGGAAAGCCTTTGGCATGAAGCTGAGTAAATGCTCAATGCATGGTAACTGTTGTTCCCTTAAGCATCAGCTCTCAGGCTGTGTCCGGCCTTGACTGTCCCAGCTAGCCCAGCGCAGCCAGTCCAGGCTAACCCAGTTTAGCCCAGCCCATCCTAGTCCAGTGCAACCACATTGGTCCCCACCCCTCACCTTGTTCTTATACCAAACTCAAATTAATTTATATAATAATCATGCTAAACTAATTCACTGAGCTCAAAATAATCGTTTACTGGGTCTAGCATTGTACATGCCGCATCTCACTGGATCCCCACGTGAACTCCAGGATGACCCAGTTACTGAATCGCTTTTACAGAGGGCACTCCAGTCAGATCCTATGTCGCTTCCTGCCTCACCTGCCCTGTTCTCACATCTCCTTTTTACTCTGGTTTCTTTCTGTCCAGATACACACAGATGCACGTGTTTTTATGTTTCTTTATTTTTTTTCAGATGCATGTTTCTCTAGGGTCCGAGCTCTGCTTGGTAGTAACTTCATTTATTTAGGTGTACACTTATTTATCACTTTAAGCCTTTACTTTAAAATATAATTTCACATTTACAGAAAAATTGCAAGACTGGCACAAAGATGACACAAGTGTGTACCCTTTACTTTGTGTTATTTTACCTGATTCACTCCATTGTTATTCTCTATCTGTGTATATATGTGTACACATAAGTGTATGCATGTGTATATAAATATATATATGCATATATATTCTTCTCCTAAAGAATTTGAGAATTATTTGCAGACATCATGTCCCTTTGTCCACAAATATTCAGGGGGCATTTCCTAAGAGCAAGAATTTTCTCTTAGATAATCAAAGTGCATTTATCAAAAGCATGAAATGTAGCATTATTATAATACTCTTATTTATTCCATAGCTCTTATTCAAACCTGTCCAATTATCCCAATAATGCCATTTATAGCTATTTTATTTATGGTCTGGGATCCAACCCAGGTTCACTCATTATATTTAGTCAGCATTTGAGTGGATCACTTTACAAAGGTCACAAAGCTTGTAAGTGGTGGAGCCAGAACTTGAACTCCCTCTTGCTTTTTATTTTGTAATTGAGATAAAATTTATAGCATATAAACTTTGAATTGGCTAAAGTTAAATTTTGAATAAAATTTAAAATGGTGATATTAACCATTTCAAAGAGTGTGAGTCAGTGCTGTTTACAATGTCATACAACCATCACCACTAACTCAGAATTTTCATCACTCCACCCCCAAATTCTGTTATCAATAAGCAGTCACTCCCCTTCCTCCCTCCCCCAAGATCCTAGAAGCCAGTAATCTTTTTTTTTTTTTTTTTGCAATTTTTGGCTGGGGCTGGGTTTGAACCCACCACCTCTGGCATATGGGCCAGGAACTTGCTCCTTTGAGCCATAGGTGCTGCCTGAAGCCAGTAATCTGTTTTCTGTCTCTATGGATTTGCCTATTCTGGACCTTTTATATAAATAGGTTCATATGACATGTGGCCTTTTGGTCCTGGGTTCTAACATTTATCATAATGTTTTCAAGGTTCATCATGTTATAACTTGAGCCTTGTATCATAACTTCATTCTTTTTTTTGAAATATGGTCTCACTCTGTCACCCAAGCTGGAGTGCAATGGCATCATCATAACTCACAGCAACCTCAAACACCTGGACTCAAGTGATCCTCCTGCCTCAGCCTCCCAAGTACCTGGGATTACAAGCATGCACCAACCATACCTGGCTATTTCTATTTTTTTCGCAGAGACGGAGTTGCTCAGGTTGGTCTTGAACTGTTGGCCTTAAGCAATTTTTTGTGTCAGGCTCCCAAAGTGCTAGAATTACAGGTGTGAGCCACTAGGTCCTGCCTGAACTTTATTCCCTTTTAAGGCTGAACACATTCTGTCATATGGATACACAACAATTTGTTTATCCATTCATCCATTTATGGACATTTGGGTTGTTTCCACTTTTGGCTATTGTGAATATTGGTGCTATGAACATTTGCATAAACATGTGTGTAAACTTGTTTTTAATTCTCTTTGGTGTATATGTAGGAGTGGAACTGCTGGGTCATATTGATAACTCTATATTTAATTTTTTGAGGAAGTTCCGAACTATTTTCCACTAACAAAAGAAAAAATAAATAATTTTTAATCCCCACTAACAATGTATTAGAGTTGCTATTATTCTACATTTTTTTCATTTGTTATTTTCCTATATTATTTCCATATAACAACAGTTGTTATAGAAAATTAGAATAGCCATCCTAGCAAATATGAGCAGGTAGCTCATTGTGGAATTTCCCTAGTGACTGCTGATGTTGACCGTCTTTTCCTCTTCCTACAGGCCATTTGTGTAGCTTCTTTGGAGAAATGTCTACTCAAGTCCTTTGCCCATTTTCTTTTTCTTTTTTTGAGACAGAGTCTTAAGCTGTCACCCTGGGTAGAGTGCTGTGGTATCATAGCTCACAGCAGCGTCTAACCTCCCCTTCGGGCTCAAGCGATCTTCTTGCCTCAGTTTTTCTATTTTAAGTAGAGACGGAGTCTCGCTTTTGCTCAGGCTGGTCTCAAACTCACAAGCTCAAGCAATCCACCCACCTCAGCCTCCGAGAGCACTGGAATTACAGGCGTCAGCCACCACGCCCAGTCCTTTTGTCCATTTTTTAACTGGATTGTTTATCTTTTTGTTGTTGAATTGTGAGAATTCTTAATATACTCGGGATACTAGACACTTTTCAGATATTTGATTTACAAATACTGTCTTCCACTCTGTAGGTTTCCCCCCACACTTTATTGGTAATGTTCTTTGTTGTACAAAAGTTCTTAATTTTAACATGGTCCAAATTATTTATTTTTTTCTTTTGTTTCGTTCTGTAATTGGTGTCATATTTAGAAGTCATTGCCTAACCTGTGAGATCATGAGGATTTACACCTATGCTTTCTTCTAAGTCTTTTATATATAGTTTTAGCTTTCACAGCTAGGTCTTTAACCTGTTTTGAATTAATTTTTGTGTATGCTGTGAGATACAGATAGTTTCATTCTTTTGTATATGGATATCAAGTTGTCCTCATACCACTTTTCTATCCTCTGTTGAATATCATAGTATTCTTGGGGTGGTGCCTGTGGCTCAAAGAGTAGGGCACTGGCCCCATATACTGGGGGTGGTAGGTTCAAGCCTGGGCCCGGCCAACACTGCAAAAAAATAAAAACTAAATAAATAAATAAATATTGTAATATTCTTGTTGACAATCAGTCAATCATAAATATATAGATTTATTTCTGGACTCAATTCTATTCTTTGATCTGTATGTTTATCCTTATGCTGGTACCATATCATTTTGATTCCTGTAACTTTGTAATAAGTTTTGAAATAGGGAGGAGTGAGTCCTCCAACTTTGCTCTTTCTTTTAAAGATTTTTTTTTTTTTTTTTGAGACAGAGCCTCAAGCTGTCACCCTGGATAGAGTGTCATGGCATCACAGCTCACAGCAACCTCCAATTCTTGAGCTCAAGCGAGTCTCTTGCCTCCACCTCCCAAGTAGCTGGGACTACAGGCGCCCACCACAATGCCCAGCCATTTTTTTTGGTTGCAGCCGTCATTGTTGTTAGGCGGGCCCGGGCTGGATTCGAACCCGTCAGCTCAAGTGTACGTGGCTGGCACCTTAACCCGTTGAGTCACAGGTGCTGAGCCGTTAAAGATTGTTTTGATTATTTAAGGATTTTTGCAATTCCATAAGAATTTTAGAATTAACTAAGATCCATTTCTAAAGAAAAGGAAACTGGGATTTTGAGAGAGATTGCATTGAAACTATAGATTAGTTTTCAGAGTATTGTCATTTTAGCAATATTGTCTTCTGACCCATAAGCATGGGATGGATGTGTTTCCATTTATTAAGGTTGTCTTAAAACTTTTTCAGCCGTGTTTTGTAGTTTTCAGTATATAAGTCCTGAACTTCCTTGTTTAAATTTGTTCCTAAGTATTTTATTCTTTCTGATGCTCTTTTAAATAGAATTATTTTCTTAATTTCATTTTTTGCATTATTTATTGCTAGTATATAGGAATACAATTGATTTTTATATGTTTATCTTATATCCTGCACCTTAACTAATCTTCCTTAGTGTCCTAATAGTTTTGTTGTTGTTTTTGGTAAATTTTTTAAGGTATTCTTTTTCTTTTCTTCTTTAAGGTTTTCTTTTCTTTTTAAATATTTTTGTTTGAGACAGAGTCTCACTATGTTGCCCTCAGTAGAGTGCCGTGTTGTCATAGCTCACAGCAACCTCAAACTCTCAGGCTTACGCAATTCTCTTGCCTCAGCCTCCTAGGATCTGGGGCTACATGTACCCAACTATTTTCTGTTGCAGTTGTCATTCTTGTTTAGCTGGCCCAGGCCAGGTTCAAACCCACCAGCCTCAGTGTATGTGGCTGGCACTGTAATCACTGTGCTATGGGTGCCAAGCTAAGGTTTTCTATATAAAAGAACTTGTAACCTGTGAATAGGATAGCTTTACTTCTTTCTTCTAATCTGGATGCCTTTTATTTATTTCTTTTTCTTGACTAACTGCCCTGGCTAGATGGAACTTCTATGGAACCTCAATGTTGAATAGAAGTGGTGAGAGCAGACATGCTTGTCTGATCTTACAGAGATAGAGCGCGTTCAGTCTTTTATCATTAAGTATGATGTTAGTTGTGTGATTTTTCATAGATGCTCTTCATCAACTTGAGAACTTTCTCTTCTATTCCTAGTTTGTTGAGTGTTTTTATCACATAAGTATGTCAGATTTTGTCAAACGCTTTTTTGTGACTTTGGAGATGATCATACAGAGTTTTTCCCTCATCCTTGCTAATGTTGGTTACATTGATTAATGTTTGTATGTTAAACCACCCTTGCATTCTTAGGATAAATCCCAATGGTATAAGATGTATAATCCTTGTAATATCCTCCTGGATTTAGTTTGATAATATTTTATTCAGGATATTTACATTTATATTCATAAGGGATATTGGTCTATAATTTTCTTGTGTTGTCTTTGTTTAGCTTTGGTATCAGGATCACACTGACCTTATATGATAAGCTAAGAAATAATCCATTCTCTTCTATTTTGTTGAAGAATTTGAGAATAATTGGTGTTAATGTTCTTTAAACATTTGGGAGAATTTATCGGGGAAGCCATCTGGTCCTTGGCTTTCTTTTTTTGGAAGTGTTTTAATAACTGATTTAATCTTTCATTCTTATAGGTTTATTCAAATTCTCTTTCTTATTGAATTAGTTTTGTTAGTTTGTGTATTTCTAGGAATTTGTTTCATTTGGATTATCCAATTTGTTGGTGTACTGTTGTTCATAGTGTTCTCTTATAATAGTTTTTATTTCTATTTCTAATTTCATTCAATTATGGCCAGAAAAGATATTTTATATGATTTCTATCCTTTAAATGTATTGATATTTGTTTTGTGGCCTAACATACAGCCTATCCTGGAGAATGTTCCATTTATACTTGAGAAGACTGTGTATTCTGCTGTGGTTGGGTGAGTGGTCTATGGATGTCTGTTAGGTCTAGCTGGTTTATAGTGTTGTTCAAGTTCCTTTTTTCCTTGCTGATCTTATGTCTAGTTGTTTTTTCCATTATTGGCATCAGGGTATTAAAGTCTTCAGATATTTTTAGGGAACTGTCTATTTTTTTCCTGCAATTATGTCAGTATTTGCTTTATGTATTTGGGAGCTCTGTTGTTAGGGGCATATGTGTTTATAATTACAATATCTTTTGATGAGTTGACCTTTTATCATTATATGTTGTCCTTCTTTATGTCTTGTAACAATTTTCCCCTGTATTTTGTCTGATGTTGGTGTAGTCAACTTTAGCTCTCTTTGATTATGTTTTGCATACAGAATCTTTCTCATCTTTTTACTTCCTACTGATCTGTGTCTTTTAATCTAAAGTGAGTTTCTTAAACACAACACATAGTTGAATTATTTTTAAAAAATCCATTCTGCCATTCAATCTGAGAGTTCAGTTCATTTACATTTAATGTAGTTCCTGATAAGGAATTGAATACTTCTACTATTTTACCTCATTACTGCCTTATTTTGTGTTGGATAGATATTTTCTAGTATATCTAGCTTAGGTTAATATCAACTTTATTTCAATATTATATAAAAACTTTGCTTCTAGATAGATAGCTTCATTCCCCTACTTTATATTTTGTTTTCACAAATTGTATATTTTTACAGTATGTATCCATTAACAAAGATTTATAATGCTTATAATAAGTCATTTATAATGATTGTTTAATATATTTGTCTTTTAAATCTTAGAGGAGAAAAAGTAATAAACCAAAAATACAATAGTACTGATTTTTATATTTACCTATGTAGTTACATTTACTTGTGTTCTTTACTTCTTGGTATGATTTTGAATTACTGCCTTATGTTCTTTCATTTCAGCTTAGTGGACTTGCTTTAGTATTTCTTATAGGGCATAGCTACCAGCAATGAATTCTGTTAGCTATTTTTGTTTTTGTTTTTTAAATCTTGGAAGTCTTCATTTTTGAAGCATAGTTTTGATGGGTATACTTTTTTTTTTTTTTTTGAGACAGAAAACTGTCGTTCTGGGTAGAGTGCCATCACATCACAGCTCACAGCAACCTCAAACTCTTGGGCTTAGGTGATTCTCTTGCTTCAGCCTCCCAAGTAGCTGGGACTATAGGTGCCCACCACAATGCCTGGCTATGTTTTTTTTGTTGCAATTATCATTGTTGTTTTAGCTGGCCTGGGCCAGGTTCGAACCTGTCAGCCTCAGTGTATGTGGCTGACACCCTACCCACTGAGCACAGGTGCTACCTAAAATTCTTGACTAAGAATTTTTTTCCTTTCAAAACTAAATATTTTATCCTAATGCTTTCTGACCTCCCTGATTTCTGATGAGAAACTTGGTGGTGACAGTATTGAGGATCCCTTCATGTGACCAGTCACTTATTTCTTGATGCTTCCAAGAGTCTCTCTGTTTTTGAATTTCAATATTTTGATTATAATGTGTCTCTATGGGGATCTCTTTGAGTTTATCCTGCTTGAAATATGTTGATCTTCTTGGCTGGCTAGATTCATACTTTTCATCAGATTTGGGGGGTTGTTCCCATTGTTTCTTAAAATATTCCTTTTCTTTTCTCTCCTTCTGGGATACTCATTATATGTATGTTGGTATGTCTAATAGTGTCCTACAGATTTCTTAGGTTCTGTTCATACATCTTAATTTTTCCCCCTTCAGCCCCTCAGACTGAATAATTTCAATTGATCTACCTTCATTGCTGATGTTTCCTCTGTTCAAAACTACTGCTGATTTATCTCTTGTAAGTTTTTAGTTTCAGTTATTGTACTTTTCAGATCCCAAATTTCTATTTGGTACCTTTTTATAACTCCTCTCTTTATTGATATTCTCTGTTTGAAGAGACATTATTCTTATGGCTTCTGTTAGTTATTTTGGCATGGTTTCTTTTAGCTCTTTGGTCATATCTGAAATAGTTTATTTGAAGCCTTTGTCTAGTAAGTTCAATGTCTGGGTTTCTACAAGTACAGTTTTTATTTGTTTTTTTTCCCTACATATGGGCTATATTCTCTGTTTCTTTGCATTCTTCTTCCCTCACTTTCTATGCTTCAGATCCCCAACCATCTTTTAATTCTTCAGAAAGCTGCACTTCTTCCCTCTTCAGAACCTTTGCACATCTGACCCCTTTGCTGAAATGACTATACACACACGCCAAACTTAATATCACTTTATTTCTTAATGCCTCACATTAAGCAATTATCTATTTGTTGAGGGTATGACTATCAGCTCTCAAACTGTAGTATGCAAAAAATAAAGCTATATTTTTGTATCTCAGCATTATTTCTGAGCTCTCACTCCATTTTCTATGGGGGGCAAAGGAGAATTTCATCTTTCTGTGGTTTCTGCTCCCACTCTGCCCCATTCTGGATCATGCATGGGATGTGGCAAACCTCACCTTGCCCCACATAGATGCTTCCCTCTGCATTCTGTCTACTCATCACCAACAAGCACTTGCCCCTTATCCTATGGCCTCTGTTCCTCTCTTGCCTCTCTTCCTGCTGGCTGGGAATCTCTTCTCAGTGTGAGAAAACTAATTCTCACTTCATATGTCTGGTGATGTCTCTCTCTATGTTTCATGTTTGTGCCAGACATTGATGCAGAGGGTTAGATTATTGGTGAATGTAGTGGGGACACTGTCCTTCCAAGGGAACAAAACTGATATGGGGTTCCTGGGTGGTCACAGGAAAGAAGGACCACGAATGCCCCTTTGCCTGTCCTCTTGGAGTTTTGAATTCTTAAACTATGTCTGAGGGAGTAGGGTAGACTGAGGGAGGCCAGATGGCAGATGAGGCTTAGGTGGTCTGAAAGGAGCCTTGTCCTGGGGGTGGTGTTAGAGAGCTTGTCTGGTGGCCTAGACTTAGCCCTGGGGCTGAGTACCTAGAGAGGAAAGGGGATCTGGACAGGGATCTTTATGGTCAGTATCTTGGGATGTGCTCATCTCAATGCCATTTGACATGGCAGAGAATGAAGGTATGAATGAAGGAGGATTGAAGACCCAGGCCACACTGGGGTGCACAGCAATGGTGATGGAGTGACCTTCCTGAGGCAACACAGGGGCTTTGTGGGGAAGGTGGCGAGCCTAGGACATACAGGATTCAGAGCTGGGTGGGGAGTAACTTGAGAATTGTGTAAGACCTCTGGGACCTGGCGGGGGGAGCTTGGACTCATTGTTCACAGATGATCAGGGAAACTTCGCTTCATGGCCTTGGGCTGGTGAGGGTTGAGGACATTTGGATCCCATCTAGAAAAAGAGGAGAAGGAGAAACAGAGAACAAAAAGATAAGGACACAGGGTGAAGCCAAGAAGGAGATGTTGGGAGAAGAATAGAGATGGACAAAGATGGAAGGAGGAGATGGAGGAGAGAAAGAAAAAGAGGGAAAAATAGTTAGCGATGGATACAAGTTGGAAATGAAAGGCATCTGGCAACCTTGCATTGCCTATGAAATGATATTAACATTTTATTATTGTAAGGTGAGCTTTTTAAAACGGAATTTTAAATGTTACCCTGCTGTTCAGGAACACAAAAACCTTTAATTTTATGCAAATGAACAGCGAGGAGCTGAGCGCTTAATGTAAACGAACACTTTCTTTGTAGGAGAGGTTGGAAGAGAGAAAAAAAAATTCCCCAGGATTCTTTAATTGCTGTCTGAAATTATGTAAATCCCAGCACCAGGCAGAGCACAATTACCCTGCGGCCCTCCCTGCCAGCGCCGCTAATGTCTAACAAAATATCGGTGGGTGACATTTAGACGAGGTAATGCAAATGAGAATTAATTTTTTTCCAAGACAAAGGGCAGCTGAAAGATCACCTCATTCATTTACAGAAGCGAGAAAGCTCATGAATGCTGGGGGTGGGGTGGGGTGGGGTGGTTGAAGCACCCGGGACCCAGGCCTGGGCCTAGGTCCCTGAAATTCTGGCCTCTGACATCTTAGGTCACTAACCCTCTGGCTGAAGTTCCCAAGCAGTTTTTCAAGGAAATTGGGTTTACAAATGTAAATAGCTATATAAAAAACGGACTCCTGGGCTTGGAGGTGACCCATTCTCAGTTCCGTGCTCATGGCTGACCCACAGGGTACTTATTCTATGGAGAAGTACATTGAGTCTCAGAGAAGGCTGGTCACCCAGCTAAAGGTGCAAAGGCACAGTTAACTCCAGTGGCAAGAACTGTGTTGGACAAAGAAGGGAGGACATTGGTTTTGTCTCTCTCATTCTCTTGTTCTCTCCTTCCTTCCTTCCTTCCTGCTCTCTCCACTTAAGAAATTGTTTTTCATTCCTTAAAAAAAAATGGTTTTGATAGAGATTTACAGAGAGAAAACCAGGGCCCCAATTTAACCCTCACTCCCACCCCAATTTTTTTTCTCTGTTTGAAATAAACCCCACACATGTAACCCAGCTTGGTCATCTCTTGTCCTTCCCATAAGTCTCAGATGAATGTCACCTCCTGGGGAAGCCTTCCCTGACCCACACCGCATCCTAGAGACCAAGGCTTTGACTTCTAAGCACTAACCAAAAATCTCAGTTACAAGGTCAAGCTCTTTTCCCTGTGGGGCAAGAGCAGGGTCTCCTGTGGTTGTCACTATGGTCCCAGTACCTAGAACGCTGCCTGGCACTGCCTCAGCTCGGTAAATGTTTAATGACTTCATGAATACATTAATGATCTAAAAGGAGATTGTGTATTGGTCAAGGTGATTATAATCATTTATGCATATAAAAATGTAAAGCAAAGTAGTGATGATGCTCTTAAAAACTACTCTTGGAGTTCTAGAAATACATTTAACATTGGAGGGACAGGAAAAATGTTTTGGAGCACAGAGGTCAGGGGATCTTTCAGGTTAAGAGAAAGCTCTCTGTATTCTCAATACCAACACAGCTGACATCTGAAGTTCCACAGATTGCTCTAACTTATTTTAGAACACTCTTAGTTGTTTGCATAAGCCTTTTCTGCCAGTTTTTAATCCTGAAACAATTCCTCTAATCTCCCTAAAAGACATGTTGAGCTCCCCAAATCTGGAGGCAGGCAGATCTGTCCTTAAAAACAAAACTAAACGAAAACCATTCTACATGTATTTCGTATTACCTACTTTAAAAAGATACCATCTGTACTATCTGGCCCTATAGCCTAAAACCTATGTAGATCAAAAACTATGGGAGAAATTTCAGAAAATTTTCTACCTTCCCACTTCATAAAGCTTGAGGTTTAGAGATCACACTGAAGCTTTTAAATTCTTCTGGAGAGTAGAGAAAGAAGAAGAATTTTTTTCTTTTCTTTTCTTTTTTTTTTTTTTAAAGCCACCACCTATACAATATTTCCCAAGGTCTGGCTGGGAAAAAGAAAAACCTGTGGACATGTCAGGCAGAGGTAATTTAATATGAGAATTGATCACCCATGTGATAGAAGAGTGAGAAGCCAGGCAACAGTGAGGAGACCCAGACATTGGCAATAGTAAGAAGAGGTCACTGCAGAAGGGACAAAGGGAAGACATGTGTTGCCAGAGATCAAAGAAAGAGGTCACCAGGAGGCGGCTGGAGCCAGATAAAATGCACAGCTGGTGATAGAGACCCTCCTGAAGGAGAGAGTAAAGTTGATCTAGGCTTTGCCGTCTGGGTGCCCTCTAGGCCCTGCCAGGGCTTCCCACTGGGCTTACCTGGCTGGGATCCAGCTGACATAGAGGGTAGGAACTGCTTCTTGAATGGGGTAGGCCTCCATCCCCCATTCTGATTCAGAACAGAGCAGGGGAAGGTGGAGGATTGGATGGATGAGCAAATATGCAAAATATTAAACCTGCTGGGGTAGAGGCTGAGATACATTGCTGAAAGGAAACAACCATCATCAAGGGCAAGTTGATTGAGCACTCTTAAAAGATGAGTGGGTGGACAATACTGGGACAATACTGATCCCCAAAAGAGGACAACATTTATTGGGCTCTACTGGAGGATGTATACACTACCACCTGTGGAGAACCTAAATTTGGTCAAGTCTCTAGCACCAATGACAAGTTCACAGAAAATACAAGGGGCAGAGAAACATATTAAAGGACTCACACACAAGACACATCGCCAAAATCTAGAATATGGAAAACTCTATAGGGCTATTAACCAGATTCTTCAACAAATAAATTACATTGAACAAAAGTGGGGAGGCTAAAAGACCAAACAAGATATAAGAGCCCTAATGATCAAATGCTGTGTGTGGACCTTGATTTTTGTTTAGATTTCACATCAAGTAAATCAACTGTGAAGAAACATTTATGAGACAATTAAGGAAATTTGAACACTAACTGGATATTTAATGATACCAAGAAATCACTGAGGTTTTTGTTTTTAGGTGTGGTGTGGTATTGTGTTAATATATTTCTTTTTTCTAGGAGTCCTTTCCTTCTAGAAATTTTTCAGACAAAATTATTTGATGTCTCAGATTGCTTCAAAACAATCCAGTGGGCACTTGGAAGATAGAAGAATAGAAAGAAAATGCAACGTGAGTTGATAATTGTAGAAATTAGGTGATAAGTGTATGGAAATGCATTGTGCACTATTTGCTGGGGTGGAGCTAATGAAGCCACACACAAAGCCCCTTTCCCCTCTTCCTCCTCCCCCTCTCCTCCTAAGACAAAGACATAAAGGATCTGGTTAGCCCACCTCCAGAGAAGTTCTTGACAAAAGACCCTAACTTTCCAAGCAAGCTGTGGAATGTGCCTACCATATAATAAGGGTCTCTAACTGCCTTTGGGCACAGATGCTATCTTTGTACTGCCAAGGTGGGTGACCCTCCACTTTCAAATAAATCTGGCCTGGACATCTCCACTTTGATCTTCTCTCTGAGCACCACTGCTTTGACTTTTCACTATTTCTATTTTTGTGTATATTTAAAGTTTTCTATAATCAAAAGTTTTAAATATTTGAAAAAGAAACAGACCAAATTAATTTAGTAAGTTTTAGCTAAAAAGCTGCATAAAATATATACTATGTCCAATGCAACTATATAAGTAAAGAAAATGAGAAGTGAATATATTAAAAACATAAATGCTTTTAACTTAGAAAACCCTTTAAAGATACCTCAAAACTATTAGAAACAGTAAGTTAATATAGTGGCCAGTTACCAAATTAATATATGAAAACAAATAGCTTTCCTACAGAGAAAATAATAAACAAATAGAAAATATAATTGAAGACCTATCCATAAAAACAATAAATAAAATATAATTAGTGAAAATAAAGTTAAAAAGAAAGATGTGGAATCTATTAGAAAATGCTATAATTTATGAGTGTATAAAGCAGATAAGCTAAGTGGAAATCCATTTCTTGCTGTTAGGTAGGAAGCTTAATATTATGTTATAAAAATATCAATTCTTCATTAAGCAATCTGGACTTTAAATGCAATCCTAATCAAAATCCTAGCAGAATTTTTGGAACTTGGCAACAAAAATCTAAGCTTCATTTAGAATAATAGACATATGAACAACTAGGAAAATACTGGAGCAGAAGAATTGTGAGAGGAGATTTCTAATCATAGCACTATGGTAAACTAGATACACCAAGAGAGCCTCCTGGTACAGTACACCTAAAAGTCCTGTTTAGGTAAAGTTTAAAAACACATTTTTTAAGTTTACATCTGAGCAGACAATAAACAAAGCCCAAGACTATGAGTGGCACAATTCCAGAACAGTAGTCTGGTTGCCGAAACCATCTGCAGATCCCATGCAAGGAGGATAAGTGGATCAAGAATTTCCATAAATCTGTCACCTTGAAAGATAAAATCCTCAGTAAATGGAGGCATTAGCAAAGAGATACCACCATCACCACCAACACCCCATCCTTAGAGGAATATTTGATATCTTGGCCTTGCTCTGACGAGTGAAAAAAAAGAAAAAAGTTAAAACGTTTCCCCAGAGAATCTCGAACCACAAGTAGGTAATCATGTGAGTTGGGAAGTTAGAATCTATATTGTCTGTACAGCCCACCTGCCACCCTGCTAATAACGCTAACAAAAAAGCTAGAAATTGGTTTGAAGTATTCTTGTCATATCAGTGCCTCCAAGCACCTGGAAGTAGCCAATGAAAAGTTCTCTGGAGGAATACATCTTAAGCCTAAGCTTCAAAGAATGCCACTAGATGAAGAGCAAATGGTAGTAAGTTTAGAATAAAAACTCATAAACACACAAACAAGACACCATGCATGGGAGGTGGAAGAAACAAAGGGCTACAGAATCAGATCTGCAGAGACTGTAGCTATTGCCACTCTTAAATACAGAACATAAAGTAATTTTTTCTAATATGTTTGGAAGACTAAACCATCAAAACTTAAAAGGCAGATGAAAGGAATCACAAAGAACTTATGGAAGTAAAACTTGACCTAGAAATAGGCCAAGTAAGTAAAATAATTGACCTAGAAAATGTGATGAATGGATTAAATACAGACTAGACATGGCCGGAGTTTGACCTAAGAGATAGAGCTGAACAAATAATCCATGATGAAGCACAGAGAGAAAGGAGATGGGAAACATGACATGGAATTCATGACATGTCACAGAGGTTTTAAGTCTTAAAACACACTTTTCCCAAGTATCAGAGAAGATAGATAATCCAGGGATGGGAGAGAGATAATATTTGAAGATTTATCAATTTTCAGGAAGATCGGTGAATCCTGAGCAGAAAAACAAGAAGAAATCCACACCTAGACCCTTTGCAATAAACCTCAAGAACAGTGAAAGAGATGATCTAAAAAGCAGCCATGGGGGAAAAAGCAGATCACCTAAGCAACAATGACAGGTGACTTTTCATAAGCAACAATGGAACCCAGAAGACAATAAGATCTTTTTCAAAATATATATCCCAAAAAATTCATTCCAGAACAATGATAAGATAAGGGAATGTTAAGGCAAATAAAAACCAAGAGAATTAGTATTGGTATACTCTTACTAAATGATATATATATATATTTTTTTTTTATAAGAGGAAGGGCTTTATTCACCAGCTGGGAGCTTACGGCATAGAAGAATTCCAAACGGTCATGCTCCCTGTCTAGCTTGATCTTCCCTTTTTTATAGACAGTCAAGAAGTTACACCCCACAAGTACCCTTCTCATTGGCCAGTTTGAATCAAGTGGGAGATGCTAGTCCAGCCCCCGCAGAACTACAGGATTTCACAGAACCTGGAAATTTCCAAGTTCCAGGAAGTTACAAATTCCTAAGGGCTGAGTCACCATGGAGAGGACCCTGCAGGTGTATCCTTGTGCTCTCCTTGAAAAAAACCTGTTTTCCCAGACATCACCCTTCTCGGGTATCCTCTCTCAGCTTGAGACCAAGAGTTTGAGGTTGCTGTGAGCTATGACACCACTACCCTCTACCAAGGGCAACAAAGCAAGACTCCCTTCCCTTCTCTTCCTTTCTTTTTTTTGAGACAGAGTCTCAAGCTATTACCCTGGATAGAGTGCTATGGCATCACAGCTCACAGCAACCTCCAATTCCTGGGCTCAAGCGAGTCTCCTGCCTCAGCCTCCCAAGTAGCTGGGACTACAGGCGCCCACCACAACGCCCGGCCATTTTTTGGTTGCAGCTGTTATTGTTGTTTGGCAGGCCCGGGCTGGATTCGAACCCGCCAGGTATACGTGGCTGGCGCCTTAGCCCATTGAGCCACAGGCGCCGAGCCTTTATCTTTATATTTTAAAAATCAGTTCTAGGCCAGGCACAGTGGCTCACACCTGGAATCCTAGCACTTTAGGAG